>JAPXFY010000032.1:11949061-11951561 GCA_030674185.1 Monoplex corrugatus | reverse complement strand
AAAGAGAGAGAGAGAGTTTTTGAGTTGTAGTTGCAGCCATATTTCGGAATTCGTTTTTGAGTTGTAATTGCAGCCATATTCTGAAAACGAAGACACACGAGGCAAAACTCACAGAAATCATTAACAGGCTTGCTAGCCAAGCTGGGAAGACGTTAGATGTCCAACTGACTGAAGGTCTGAGGTTCGATCTATTTTGACGCCTCGCACTTGAAGTGTAAAGGAAGGAGATGTTTCAGATTTTCTGAGTCAACGTGCGTGTAGACCTGCTAGTGCTTACACCCCTATGTGTACATACGTCATCATCATCATCATGTGCTCTGCCGCATGGCGTTGGCGATCATGGCCCTCCATATGTAACTATCCCTTGTTGCCGCAAGAACATCTTCCACCCTCTCTGTCCTCAGCCACGCTGAAGTCCGTCCAATATTTTCTCCCTGGGTCTACCTGGTACTCTCTTTCCCTCCACCTTTCCTGTTGTGACCAAATGCTCTAATTCCTCTTTCCTCATAAAATGGCCTATAAATGTTGCTTGTCTTCACCTAATCTTCCTTATGAATGATCTTCTGGTGTCTGCCTCCATCAAAATTGTCTCGTTTGTTTTCTTTGCTGTCCATGGAACTCTCAACATTCTTCTTAGAAACCACATCTCGGCTGCCTCAACCTTGTTCTGGCTTTGCTTGTTGACTGTCCACGCCTCAAAACCGTATAACGTTATCGCTTCTATCTAACATTCAAGAACTCTCTTCCTGATGTTAATTGATAGGCATTTGTTGGTAAGAATGCTTGTCATCTTCTTGAATGCTGTTTTGGCTTGGCCGACTCTGCTGGCTATTTCTGATGTGCATCTGCCGTCTGGTGAGATGTATATACGTGCAGGAGAAAAAAGCAAGCAATCATGTTGAGGATTCTGTAATTCATGTTTGCGGCCATGATTCATTAAGAAACATAACATATGCAGCGTGCACGCACAAAAAAGACAGTGTATGCAGACTTGTCCAGAGACATACTGCTTTTCCAATGTGGGCAAAAAAATTGCACGCTTTTGTGCTAAATCTTAATGTTCGTTTTTTAATATTCCAATGTACCAAATATCATTATGTTTATTCTGCCAAGAAGATCATTCATTAGGAAGATTAGGAATAGACAGGCAACATTTAGAGGCCATTTTGTGAGGAAAGGGGAATTAGAGCACTTGGTCACAACAGAAAAGGTGGAGGAAAAGAGAGCACCAGGTAGACCCAGGGAAAAACATTGGACGGACTTGCAGGTGGCTGAGGACAGAGAGGGTGGAAGATGTGCTTGTGACAACAAGGGATAGATACATAGGGAGGACCATGATCTCCAACGCCATGCGATGGGCACTTGACGATGAGATGATGATGATGATGATGATGATGATGATGATGATGATGATTTCTGTATACTATGTGGAGTTCATGTGTCAACATTGTCTTTCTATATGTGTAAAAAATTGTTGTTGTTGTCATTTTTTGTTGTCATATTGTATGTGAGATATCCGTTTGTTATAAAACAAAAAGATGAATTAACAAAAAGGTTAAAAAGAAAACAACTTTGACTCACGTGTCTCAAAAAAACTGAACATTGACAACAAAACTAGCAATTCAATGAATCACTTGTACATGGGGTCTGTAAATTGCCAGGCCTGAAGATGATACAAAAGCGCTGTTAGAAATGTCTTGGGTGGTTCCTAGGTATCGCGTGGGGATTCCCCACTTCAGCGCCACGACAGCCTATAATATGGAAACCCCAAATTTTCCCACCCTCCCCTGTAAACACTTCACTGGCAACTTTATTCCAGACTTGTTCGAAACTATTGTCGATAGCCTACTTCCACATTTAGATGCTCTTCCAGCGCGCGAGGATTCAGTGTAAAACTTCTCCAACAGTGTGAAACTTTTGAGAAAGAATGTAGTACTTGTGAGCCCTGATGTGGGTTTGTAGGCAATCAGAGAACGTCATCTTTGTGTTATGGTGTTATCAGGCGTCATGGCTTGCCATTTTCAGCCCGATAGGGCCTCAAAATTTCTGTGGTTGCAATGAGAAGAAAACAAACCCAAGGCGAACAGAACTAGGGCGTAGAAAGGCATCAAATATACTGCTTGTAATAGAAGTTTCAGTAGAAGTTAGTAGTTAATATGTTATCCTAGTTCCTTTCCATTGTTTCCTCAACATCGTATCACCATAGTCCATCGTTTGTCCTCATAGCGGCAGAGGGCTGACATGTACCCGTTTTACACGTGTATGTCCTTGTTTCATCTGTTTTCTGAAGCGCTTAGGTTGTTGTAAGATATGGCACTGTGAAAATAGCCATTATCATTATCATTATTATTATTAGTAGTAGTAGTAGCAATAGTAGTAGTAGTGGTGGTTAGTAGTGGCAGTAGTAGTAGAAGTCGTAGTGCAACCGTATAATTTAGTTCGTCTATTAGAACTAACTCTGATGGTAGTTGTGGTAGATTTATCCTATCACTGCTTCTAC
>JAPXFY010000032.1:11939061-11941561 GCA_030674185.1 Monoplex corrugatus | reverse complement strand
GTGCACGGAGTTATATTGATTGTTGATGGCTAAAAGCAAGTGATTGTGTTTGTGAATGTTCCTGTTTCAGTATGTGGTGGTTTATGAATGCTTCGCTGCAAGCCAAGGTACTGTTTTCTTTGTGCATTTTATCTCTCCTACTCCACTTGAATTTTCAACTCAGCCCGCCATGTTTCTCGCCAGTGCACGTGCACCCTCCCCGCTCTGTCTCTCTCGCACTGCGTGCGTCTGCCTCATCACGCCCTGCTTCACAACCAACTGTTGTGTCCACACATTCTTCCACTTGTGTGCAGTACAATCGGGACTGCTTGCTGTCATGTTGCCCCCCTGACTCGATCCTTGACCCTGACCTGGTTGAACACTTGAGATCGCTGAAAATCGGCCGAAATCTCCCCCGTCGTCGATCATGTCGTGGTGGAATGCGCAAGAGACGTACGATTCCAGTGGTCACTGATGTACATCAGCGTCATGGCAGCAGTGATCTGCCTTCTGTTCCTGTCTACGATACCTATCCGTCCCCCAGACCGCTGTGCTCCAACCCTGATAACCTCATTCCTCTCACAGCCGGCAAAAAGAAACTACGCACTGACTCATTGACTCTTGCACTGTTCAATGCTCAGGCCCTCGGTACCAGACACGAGAAGAGATCCGCGATCAACTACTTCATCCATGACCACGTCGTCGATATTTTCGCCGTCAATGAAACCTGGTTTCAGCCTGTCGGGGATGAACCCAAGGAGAGGGATCTTGCTCCTCCCGGTCACCGTACACTCTCGTTCGCTCGCAAAACTGGTCTCGGCGGCGGCATCGCTTTTGTTGTTGCCGAGTCCCTCCTGCCCCGAATTACTACCAAGACTGACTTTAAATTCAAACACTCTACTTTTGAAATTGTCCAGCTCTCCCTCACTCTACCCCACCAGACTTTCCATCTGCTGTTCCTCTACCGTCCACCACCCAGCCCAAAGAACCAGCTTAAAAACCATGTGTTTGTAGAAGAGTTTCCAGACCTCCTTGCCTACTGTAACACCTTGAAAGGCTGTTTCATCATTGCAGGAGACTTTAATTTTCATTATAATGAACCTAACCAGACCCACACTGCTAAACTGATAAGCTCTTTGAACTCCTTTGGCTTGACCCAATCTATCGACACTCCAACCCACGAAAAAGGCAACATCCTCGATTGGGTTGTTCATAGAACTGACCAGTCCTTCATCAAATCCATTGAAATTGATTATACTCTTCCTTCGGATCATGTCTGTATCCTCGGCCAACTTTCAATGACCAAGCCTCCACCCCAAACTACCTATGTCATGGTCAGAAAACTAGTTGATATCAACACCGTCGTCTTCAACGAAGATCTCCTGGCCGCTCTTCAGTCCTGTCCTCCAGCCTCTGCTGACGACCTCAATCGGACTATTAGTGATCTGCTGGACATGCACGCCCCCGCCACCAGACGTAGGGTATCCCAGAGACCACCATCGCCCTGGTTTTCTGCCGTTGGCCCTGATCTTCTTAAGGCCAAGCGTGAACGCCGTCGTGCTGAAAGACGGTGGCTGAAGAACAGCATTACTATCAATAAACAGATTTTTCAGGCTGCCAACAAAACTGTCAATGCTATAGTTGACTCTGCTAAGTCTGCCTTTTACAATGCGAAAATTATTGCATGTTCTACATCAAAACAGCTATATTCCGTTACTAATACCCTCCTTGGCAAATCAGATAAATCTCCTCTCCCATCATGCTTTCCCCCTGCCCGTCTAGCACAACATTTTTCAGATTTTTTCATTGATAAAATTAGGTCCATCCGTTCCAGTCTTGACTCCCAGCCCATCTCTCAACCTCCTATTCCCGACCCTCTGTTTCAAGGCACACCACTTATTTCTTTTCAGCCTGCCTCTGAAACTACTATCCACAATGTAATCCGCCATTCTGACATCAAGACCTGTGAGCTTGATCCTCTTCCAGCATCTATCTTAACACACTGCCTAGATACTTTGCTCCCTCACTTCACAACTGTCATCAACAATTCCCTGTCATCTGGTATCTTTCCCACTTCCTTCAAATCTGCCCTGGTCAGACCTCTTTTAAAGAAACCTAGTCTTGACCCCAATAACCTCAAAAACTATCGACCTGTTTCCAACCTACCTTTCTTATCCAAAGTCCTTGAAAAAATTGTTCTCGCACAGATCTCTGATCATATCACCGCCAACAACCTCTCTTACCCTTATCAGTCGGCTTATCGCACTGGACACAGCCCTGAAACTGCTCTTGTAAAAATTGCAAATGATATTCTGACTGCTCTTGATCAAAATCAAATCTCTCTTCTATCTCTCCTTGATCTCTCGGCTGCATTCGACACCATCGACCATTCTATCATGCTCACACGTCTCCATAAAGTGTTCGGTATCTCTGACATCGCTCTGTCTTGGTTCCAGTCCTACCTCTCCAATCGCACTCAAACAGTCTCTGTCTGTTGTTCATCCTCTGCACCCGCTACCCT
>JAPXFY010000032.1:11929061-11934061 GCA_030674185.1 Monoplex corrugatus | reverse complement strand
CAGTTTTAATGTAGCACACCCCGGGACTCGAACCGACAACCATTAGCATGTGAATCCGACGCTCAAACCAACTGAACTATTGAGGCCAGCTATAAATAAATAAGTAAATAAATAAATGAATAAATAAATAGATAATAATAAATAAGTAAATAAATAAATCATTTTCTTCTTTACAGAAAAGAAGAAAATGATTGAAGCCAAAGAACAATGGATCAACAACCAGTGTGAGAACATCGAGAAAGGCATGAAAAAAGGAAACAGCAAACATGCCTTCACTACACTGAAAAACCTTACCAAGACGCAGCAAAACAGATCGTCAGTCATCGAGGATACCTCAGGCGAGCTGCTGACAGAAAGCTCCGCTGTTCTGAACAGATGGACGCAGTACTGCCAAGAACTATACAACTACCCAATACAGCCAGATGACAGTTTGTTTCAGGGGGACTCAACACCATTGAGGGAATCCTCACCGCTACCAGTGATGAGAGAAGAAGTGGAAGAAGCCATCCGCAGCCTACCAGCAGGGAAATCACCTGGAGCAGACAATATCCCAGCAGAGCTGCTCAAACATGGAGGGAATGATTTGGTCACTCGTGTAACATCGATTTGTCAGAA
Source organism: Monoplex corrugatus (assembly GCA_030674185.1). NCBI lineage: Eukaryota > Metazoa > Mollusca > Gastropoda > Littorinimorpha > Ranellidae > Monoplex > Monoplex corrugatus. Next base: position 11,933,446 of record JAPXFY010000032.1, on the reverse strand, counting down.
GATCTGGGAGACAAAACAGTGGCCCACAGAATGGACTCAATCACTCATCATCCCCCTGCCCAAAAAGGGAAATATGCGCCAATGCCAGAACTACAGAACAATAAGTCTCATTAGCCACACCAGCAAGATCATGCTCAGAGTCATATTGAATCGACTGAAGAAAGAAGCGGAAGAACACCTTGCGGAAGAACAAGCTGGATTTAGGGCGGGCAGAAGCACAGTAGAACAGATCTTCACCTGCCGGATAATGATGGAGAAACATCTGCAGCATCAGAGAGACCTGTTCCATAACTTCATAGACTTTAAAAAAGCATTCGACAGGGTGTGGCATAAGGGTTTGTGGCAGGTGCTAAGAAAGTTTGGCATAGAGGAAGGTCTCGTCCAAACCATCCAGGCGCTGTATAACACTGCCAGCAGCGCAGTTCTCCTCAACAACCAGATAGGGGACTACTTCAAGACCACAGTTGGAGTCCGTCAAGGCTGCCTACTCTCTCCCGTGCTGTTCAATCTCTTCCTGGAGAACATCATGCGTGAAGCCCTCCATGACTTCCACTCCACTGTCTCCATCGGAGGAAGAACCATCAACAACCTGAGGTTCGCAGATGACATCGACCTGATGGGAGGCAGCAACGAAGAACTACAAGACCTGACCATGAGACTGGAAGAAAGTGCAGGTGCACACGGAATGGAAGTGAGCACAGAAAAAAGCAAAGTCCTGGTCAACAGCACAACCAACACCCATGCTGAAATCTACATGAACGGGCAACAGCTTGAAGAAGTGGACGCTTTCAAATACCTTGGCGCCACTCTCACCAAAGACGGTCGCTCTCTAACAGAAATCAAGACCAGACTAGCGATCGCAACAGCAGCAATGGTAAAGCTAAACAAGATCTGGAAGAACAGAGAGATCGGCTTTCCATCGAAGATGAAGCTGTACAAGTCCCTGGTGCTCCCCATCCTGCTGTATGGATGCGAGAGCTGGACCATGACAGCAGAGACCACCAAGAGAATCCAGACGTTTGAAACTAAATGCTTCAGGCGCTTGCTCGGGATCTCTTGGCAAGATCGGAAGACAAACGACTTTGTGTGGAGCCAAATAACAACACTCGCAGGCCCACAAGAACCCCTCCTGGCAACAGTCAAGAACAGGAAGCTGTCGTGGTTCGGGCATGTCACACGCCACAACTCACTGCCCAAAACGGTCCTCCAGGGTACACTGGGAGGCGGCAGACGAAGGGGACGACAAGCCAAATGCTGGATGGACAACATCAAAGAATGGACCAGGTTGGATGGCCCCACGCTGGTGCGACAGGCGGAGGACAGGACCGGTTGGCGACGGCTGGCTTCAAGAGTGTCTCTCATCTCTCCTCTACGCCCATCACGGGCAGAAGAATGATAAAAAAAAAAAAAAAAAAAAAAAAAAAAAAATAATAAACAAATAAATAAATGAATAACCTCAAAGTGACTTATATTTGACGTATTGACTTTTCTCCCGTAAAGAAATCGATAAGACACTGTCCTTGACAAGTTTTAAAACGGAATCGTGAACAGTGAAAATAGAAACAAAAAAATAAACAACTCTTAAACCCGATGGCTCAGACAAGAGCGAACTATAGATACATGGTGAATCGCTTACACGAACAGCAGGTCCCCAGTAGCTCAGTTGGTTTCAGATTCGGATTTACAGGCTGATAGATGTGGGTTCGAATCCCGGGGTGCGCTACATTAAAACTGGCCTTCTCACTGTCCCATCTTAATATCATTGTTGGCGTGGTGGTGTCTGTATACGATTGCATACATTAAAACTGGCCTTCTCACTGTCCCATCTGAACATTATTGTTGTTCTGGTGGTTTCAGTTTTAGGATTGCATACATTAAAACTGGCCTTCTCACTGTCCCATCTCAACATCATTGTTGATCTGGTGGTGTCGGTATAGGATTAGATAAGCCCCCCTTCCCCCACTTCCCTGGGATGGTTATCCCTGTCAGCCATATCACCTGAGGTGGATGTCGACGTAAACACTGAATCAAATCAAAAATCAAAACACATGCACAGCCGCCTGTATCTCTGATCCAGCTAGCATTGAATTAACCCATGGACTCCCGCACCCTGTCCACCGGCATCCTGCATTGTCAACCATGTTAGCAAAGGAAAAACTTAACCCTTTGACTCCCGCACCCTGTCCACCAGCATCCTGCATTGTCAACCATGCTAGCAAAGCAAAAACTTAACCCTTTCAGGAAGCTGGTGGATAGGGTGTGGGAGTTAAAAGGTTAAGTTGCAGGAAGCTGGTGGATAGGGTGAGGGAGTCAAAGGGTTAAGTTGCAGGAAGCTGGTGGATAGGGTGTGGGAGTTAAAGGGTTAAGTTGCGGGAAGCTGGTGGATAGGGAGGGAGTCAAAGGGTTAAGTTGCAGGAAGCTGGTGGATAGGGTGTCGGAGTTAAAAGGTTAAGTTGCAGGAAGCTGGTGGATAGGGTGAGGGAGTCAAAGGGTTAAGTTTTTGCAGTTGGTAGATAGCGTGCGGGAGTCAAAGAGTTATCCCGTGAGAATACCAGTGGCTGGCAGTCAAGGTCTTCTTCTTCTTCGTTATCAGTAGCAAGAAACCTCTGAGGAGAACTGAACAGCATCAAGGTGCTCAAAAGCGAATCCCCCTCCCCCCCTCCACCCTCGCCTTTTCCCTTCCGGCAAGTGTTTTGGTCTTAACCCTTTGACTCCCGCACCTTAACCCTTTGACTCCCGCAACCCGTCTACCAACTGCAAAAAAATTAACCCTTTGACTCCCGCACCCTGTCCACCAACAGCTAAAAACTTCACCCTTTGACTCCCATATCCTGTCTACCAACTGCAAAAACTTAACCCTTTGACTCCCGCACCCTGTCTACCAACTGCAAAAACATAACCTTTTGACTCCCTCACTCTATCCACCAGCTTCCTGGTGGGGTTAATATTTTTGCTTTGCTAGCATGGTTGACAATACAGAAAGCTGGTGGACAGGGGCGGGAGTCAAAGGGTTAAGCAGGCTGCTGGTGGACAGGGTGTTGAAGTCAGAGGGTTAAACTCCTTCGTGACTCCTGGATGCCACCTCTGCTGTTGCCACTTGATCATGTGACTTCTGACTCCTGGATGCCAACTCTGCTGTTGCCAGTTGATCATGTGACTTCTGACTCCTGGATGCCAACTCTGCTGTTGCCAGTTGATCATGTGACTTCTGACCCCTGGATGCCACCTCTGCTGTTGCCAGTTGATCATGTGACTTCTGACTCCTGGATGCCACCTCTGCTGTTGCCAGTTGATCATGTGACTTCTGACTCCTGGATGCCAACTCTGCTGTTGCCAGTTGATCATATGACTTCTGACTCCTGGATGCCACCTCTGCTGTTGCCACTTGATCATGTGACTTCTGACTCCTGGATGCCAACTCTGCTGTTGCCAGTTGATCATGTGACTTCTGACTCCTGGATGCCACCTCTGCTGTTGCCAGTTGATCACGTGACTTCTGACTCCTGGATGCCACCTCTGCTGTTGCCACTTGATCACGTGACTTCTGACTCCTGGATGCCATCTCTGCTGTTGCCAGTTCATCATGTTAATTTCGCGACGCCGAGAATCTTAATCCTTTGACTCCCGCACCCAAGTGTAACCATTTGACTCCCGCACCCTATCCACCAACTGCAGAAACTTAACTAGTACACACACACACACATACACACATACACACATACACACATACACACATACACACACACACACACACACACACACACACACGCACGCACACATGTGTAGGCATCACTGATAAGTGACACTAAAGAAATATAGATAACGGGCTGGGTACAAATTCTGTTCTTACTTTTCTCTCTCCGTATGCAGAGAAAGGGGGTGTTTGTTTGTTTATCCCCCCCCTCCCCCCATCAAAGTAGATAAGAAACTTTTTAAGAAAAAAAAAACAAGAAAAAAAAACCCTCATAAGGAGAAAAACGATAAAATAAAACAACAACGATATTTACAAACCCTATATTAATCACCCCTGTCTCCGCGATTTTGCAGAATTGTCGACCTAGACTAACAACGGAGCGAGGGCGGAAGAAACCAACGAACCAACCAAGACAACTTACCCTGAAGACGTCTTAAAACAGAAAAACAACCAAACAAACAAGACAGAAACTGGCTCGAAACATGACACCAGCAATGTCAAGCGCTCTGGTGACGGCGATGATGCTGGTGGTGGTGGTGATGGTGACAGGGTTGGAGTTAGACATCCAGAACCACTGGGAAGGCGGCTTCAATGGACAACTCGTGTTTCCCCTGACGTCGGAACTGGACGGATGGACAATTCATATCATCTTTAATGCACCTGTTGTTTCCATAGAGGTAAGTTTGGATTA
>JAPXFY010000032.1:11916561-11924061 GCA_030674185.1 Monoplex corrugatus | reverse complement strand
CAACCTTGAGACAGGTTGATAAGTTCAAATACCTGGGAACGATCATTTCACCAGATGGCAGATGCACATCAGAAATAGCCAGCAGAATCAGCCAAGTCAAAACAGCATTCAAGAAGATGACAAGCGTTCTTACCAACAAATGCCTATCGATTAACATCAGGAACAGAGTTCTTGAATGTTATATAGAACCAATACTGTTGTATGGTTGTGAGGCGTGGACAGTCAACATGCAAAGCCAGAACAAGATTGAGACAGCCGAGATGTGGTTTCTCAGAAGAATGTTGAGAGTTCCATGGACAGCAAAGAAAACAAACGAGACAGTCTTGATGGAGGCAGACACAAGTCGATCACTCATAAGAAAAATTAGGAAAAAACAGGCAACGTTTATAGGCCATTTTATGAGGAAAGGAGATTTGGAGCACCTGGTCACAACGGGAAAGCTGGAGGGAAAGAGAGCACCAGGTAGATCCAGGGAGAGGATACTAGACGGACTTGCAGAGTGGCTGGGGATAAGGAGGGTGGAAGAGATGCTTGGGGCAACAAGAGATAGAGACAGATGGAAATCCATGATCGCCAGCGCCATGCGGCAGGGCACCTAATGATGATGATGATTGTAATGGAGTTGTCTCCCGTCGATGTCAGTGGCACGTGTTGTTTAGGGGAGTGGTACTGCTTCAGATATGCGCAATTGTCAGATTGTGTTTACTTTGGCTTTGTTTGTTTGATTTTGGTAACTTGTGTTGCTGGTTGATTGATAAGTTTCTTGAACATACTAGCCTGATTAGATAGTATATTATGTTATTGTCTAGTTGATTGGTGGTGGTAATGTGCATTTGGTTGGCTGGCGCTGCTGTCTCTGTAAGACTTTTCAGCTGTTTGTGCATGAATTTTCACACAATTTTTATGCATGGGTTTTTACCAAAGGTATGTCACTTTTATTGTCCCTTTAGTTGTTTATGCATATGTCTTCACCAAATTCAGGCATTGCTATTGTTCATGCATGAGTTTTCACCAAATTTATGCCCCCCCCCCCCCCCCCTTGTTTTTAAATAATTTGGAATACACAGAAATACTGTAAACTAAGACCTTTCAAAATTTACAACAAAATGGCAAAACATGAAAAATAATTGCCAGAAAGATCTCTGTCTTTTCTATGGACTGATTTCATATAGATCTGGAGGAACATGCAAATGCTAAAAGGCTACAAGTGTGAGTAGCATGTAAACGCCAGCAAGGTTTTCTATGGTGTTAAAAAGTTGACACAAGAGTAGTGCGGTCTCTACCGCATCACTCACCATACAACCAGGATAATGGTTTGGACATAAATACTGTTGCTTGACCACTCCTTCCAACTTCCAAGTATTTCTTTATAGAGAGTGAGTAATGTTGACAGGAAGGAATCGTTTCTGCACAGAATTGAATGCTGGAATATGCATGAAAAATGTTAACATCAGTGTAAAACATATCTAAAAAAATGTCCTTCGAAAAAGCACCTAGGCATTAATTATTTCAGTGGTGTTTACACATATCACACATTGTTTAAACATTGATTTCTAAATTCTGTCCCGTTCTAACAAAATACAGATTTAAATTTTACAAATGTTGAACACACAATGATTAGTAATTTGCAGAAAATTGAACCAGAACAGAACAATATTTCAAATGGCAATACAACAACATTATGAAACTTAAAATATATCAAAACTTTTTCTTGACAGTAGGTGCATTACATTACAGCATGCATTGAGCAGTATATGAGAATCTCAACTTCATGGACGCAAACCTTAAAAATACACTTTCCGGAAAATGTGTGATTATCTGCAGGTTTGGAGTGGTTCTGCTTTCAACTGATCTCCATTTCATACTGTAAATTAAAGTATAATCAATACCAAATGCTTATACTTCATCAGTGCTACTGAGCAATGTGGAATACTTTTTTGTGGGTCCTGTCCTGTTTGAATGTCAGTAGTGATTTACCCTTGTAACAAAGTATTTCAGGACAAACTCTGAAAGAAAAGCTAAATGACAAATCGTTCACGTATTGAAAATAGTTCATTTGTGTAAAAATAATATATTTTTTACAAAATGTTTATACAACGACATATACCAGGTACTGCTGAAATACACATTGACATGATTAATGTGATAGTTAATCAACTGTTTAACGTTATAAAATATGTCAAATCTGTAGAAATCATAAATTCAGCTTGTTGTAACACAAAATTTGACAAATAACCCCTTCAAAAATGCCAAACAACAGATTATAGTTTCATATTCAAAGCAAAGTGATGTATTCCAATAGATTTCCATTTCAGTAATAAAGTCCAAATGGAATGTTCGAAAATAGTACATTTTTAGCCATACAATTGTGTCAACTGCTACTGTAGCACACAGTGGTATGACTAATGTAATACTTAATTGTATGAAATTGTGAAATAGAATTAGTATATCATAAAGATTCAAAAGTATTTTGACTTATAAATACTCCATATGAAACGCAATTATGTTTTAATATCATATAGATAGAAAAAATGAACGATGACAGTAACATATTTTTAAAAGTGGTAAAACAACACTATTGCAAGAGAAACATAATTTTTCTTGACTATATGTAGGATTAATGTAGTATTGCAGCATGCATTCACAGTACGTGGGATTCCTAACTGATATATATGTATGCAAATTGTAGAAACACATTTTCCAGAAAATGTGTATAAATGGCTTTCCAACCCTTCTTCGTTTTCTGAAATTGTCAGTCAAATCTATGGCTAGTATGATGCTACAGAACTTGTGATTATCTGCTGGTTTAGTCAGAGTCTGTGATTAATTGATCTTCATTTGATAACGTAACAATTACAGTGAATATCTACTGTTTGTAGTTTATTAGTGTCACTGGGCGATACTGAATACTTATCAAAGGTGTTGGTCTGCTGTCCTGCTCAAATGTCATACAGATCCAAGTTTGCTATAACAAAGTATTTTAGGACAAATTTCAGTGAAAGAATTAAGTGATGATAGTAACATTTTTGAGAGCAGTAAATTACTATGGGAATGAAAATAAATTGCAACTCTTCTTGACACAGTTATGATTAGTATTGTAGCACAGTATTCATCAGTAGTATATGATACTCCAAACATTTTATATGTACGTATTTGTTAAAAAAAAGTTTCTTTTAAAAAATATGTATGAATGACAGTCCACCCCCTCTTCATTTCATCAAAATGCTGTAGAATTTATGTATGTTATGAAGCCATAAAATTTGTGATAATCTATTTGTTGATCAGGCATTGCTATAAATTGTTCTCTACTTAACAATGTAATAAACACAGTGAATACATATTCCTTCTACTTTATCAGTGCCACTGAGTGATGTGGAACACTTGTCCAGGGTGCTAGTCTGCTGTCCTGTTGGAATACCAGTATTGATCTCTCCAAGAATTTCTGGACAAAGCTCTGAAAGCAATGCGAAATGACAAATCATATATCACAAGCAAAACAACACATATCAAATCACTTCAATGTAAAGTCCTTATGGTTGGATTAAAATAATAGGTTTTTTTTTTACATATATCTGATAATGACTGATACCAAATGCTAATGAAATACATACTGGCATGATTAACATGAGAGATAATTACTTAAAATTGTAACAAATAAAATCTGTGAAAAGAGTGTATTACCATTGTTGTAACATTTTTGTAACAGCGTATTTGGGAACTAATACTTCTTCAAAAAATCCAAACAACAAATCATTTTATATCTGAAATAATATGGTATAATTATGTCAACACATTTTCGTTTCAGTACTAAAGTCCAGATGGTGTGTGAAAATAATATACATTTTACCAACTATCTATAGCAATTGCAGGCGTCAAGTACCGGTGAAACATGCACAGGCATGATTACTGTGATAGTTGATTGTAAAAAAATTGTCAAATATTAAATCTGTAACAAAATTGAATGAAATGTGTTCAAATGGTGCATGAAAAATATAGAATAACTAGAGTAGTCTGGTCATCTACTCTCTGCGTAATAAAATACCAAGCATAATGACTACCATGTGCTCTTTCTCTTTATTCCAGGTAACTGATGACACTGTGAAGAAAAGAATGGTCTGTTGTCCAGTTCAAATGTCACAGCAAGCTAGGCCTTTTGTAACACGTCGTTAATGTCTTGTTCTGAAACAAAGACCATCTGACATGAGTGATAAATCTGATAAAAGAAAGGTTTGCTGACATGACCAATGGATTAGTGTTAGTCTAAAATCAAAAGAGCAAAATTTGTGTCAAAATAGTAAATGAATCATCCTCATGTCAGAAAATCCTCACAGCTTTATACAGAGGTGATCACTGACAAAACAATTCTTTTAGGTGTCAAACATCAAATGAGTGAAAATAGCACCTCTTCAGAAAATAAGAAAAGTAAGCTGCTATCATGCAAGAAATAATTTGTTTATTTGTGATGTTAAAGTAATTTAAGAATAAAGAATTGCAAGAAAGCTAGTAACTTTGTTACATTTTTTCATTAGTATTGACTGACCTAAATATGATGCTTTGTCGCGAAAAAAAAAGTGTAACAGCTTTCAAAATAAAGATACGTACATAAATCATGAAGCCAAGTCATTTCAGCCCACTCATACCATAGATCTCAAGCACTGTTTTGCATGCACCACGGCAAACTGTTGAAGTGAAGAGCTTTTCTCCTTTGACGTCTACTCTGTCTTACAATCTGTAGCATCGCGTTCATGATCTCTCTTATCTGGCTCACCAGCACGCCTTGAAACAAAAGAATTTGTCATGAGTACTGAACAGAACATGACTAAATAAACATGATGAAACAATCAGACAGGCCATCTTCACCAGAAAATCAAATGTTAATCAGTCACGCAAACAAACAAAAATACAAACACATATCTGTCTCTTGTTTCTAAACTAACTTAGTTTGTATGCATACTTCATTTTAAGGCGTAATTGTGTAGTGCATTCAGAAATCATCTCAACCCAAGAGAAATGTTTCCACATCATAATGAAACGGTAATGGGAAGAGTGGTAGAAAAACAGAACAAAAAAAATTCTCACAATCATCCAATTACATGGCAATATGGCACCACAAAGTTTTTTGATTGCCTGTTGTCTGTATGTTTGTCTCTTGGTGTGTCTGTCTGTTAGTCTTATCTTTGTGTATACTCGACTATGTCAATCTAATTAGCATAACATTTCATCATCTTTTTTTTTTTCACGTATCAACACTTTTTCTATCATGTTCTTGCCCAGGAGAGGACAACAACATCTGAACTTATAACAAATCAATGGGAAATACTAACTGTATACATATATCAACCAAAGGACATAATTCTTGAGAGTCACGTAGGAATTATCTCCCATGTTGTGGAACTTCTCAAATCTAACATAGTTTGCGCTACCCATTCAGCTAGCATAGAAGCAGATACAAAGCACAAAAACCGTAGAAGAGTGTTCTGAGCTTATGGTTTTTGTGCTTTGTATCTGCTTCTATGCTAGCTGAATGCGTAGCGCAAACTATGTTAGATTTGAGAAGTTCCATAACCTGGGAGATATTCCTACGTAACTCTCAAGAGTTATGTCCTTTGGTTGATATTATAAAAATTCTCGCTGCTTCCCTCTTACTTCTTTGGTATTGTATACATATATACATATACATATATATATATATATATATATATATATATATATATATATATATATATATATATATATATATATAAAACAATACTTAAATAATAACAACAATATAAACATAAAGTAATAAATAACAAGCATTATATGATGATACAATGCAATGCACAAACAACAACATAAGGGATGTGAGCACTGAGGACAATACTGAAAACTGAATAAATCAAATATGAATATGATTGCTGCCATTAAACTAAGATAAGTAATATGATAAAAATATAACAATAAATCTTAAATTATATAATTTAACTGGATGTCCTTGCACAGAGAGAGAGAGAGAGAGAGAGAGAGAGAGAGAGAGACAGACAGACAGACAGACAGACAGACAAAAGTTTGGATTTTGGAATTTGTTGAAGAGGGATTCATCATACTCAAACTCCATACCTATAACTAATTGGCTGAGACTCCCTGAGCTTGTGTAAACCCTTAATTAACCCTTTGACTCCCGCACCCTATCCATCAACTGCAAAAACTTAACCCTTTGACTCCCCTCAACTTTTCCTTCAGCTTCCTTCATGAAGCTGGTGGATAGGGTATGGGAGTCAATGGGTTAATTCCAGGAAGCTGGTCGGTAGGATGAGGGAGTCAAAAGAAAGTTGTTTTTGCTTTGGTAGTATAATATGGATGAGAATGCAGGATGCTGTTGGACAGGGTACGGGAGTCAAAGGGTTAAACCACCCTATAAGCTGGCAAAGGTCCAAACATGGTAGGGAGAAGGGACCTGTGAAACATCAGACTGACACAACCAGAATTGATACGGGCTACAAACAAGCTAGATTGTAATGTTACAGGCTACAACTGGACTCGAGGTATCAGTTGTTGAGACCATTATAGCTCAAACAAAAGAACCAGCCATCCCACAGAGACAGAGAGAGAGAGAGAGAGAGAGAGAGAGAGAGAGAGACAGACAGACAGACAGACAGACAGACAGACAGACAGAGAGACACAGACAGAGAGAGAGAGAGAGAGATCCATTGTTAGAATAAAAATACAATGTGACCTCCCACTACAAATTCAGTCTTAATTCGCAGTCAGTCAAACTGCACTAGGAGCTGAAAAGATGACAGGCTCTATCTGGGGTGTTTTGACTTTTTCTCAAAATTGGTTTCTGTGGACTATAATCTATCCCCCACAGAGAATTTTTTTTCTTGAAAAAATAGTATTAATCAGTTTAAAATGGTATTTGAGTGCACTGATCATAGCTAAAAAAAACGCAGTTTCTTACCAAAAGTACCTATTTTTGTCTCATTGCGAACCATATCATGTACAGAACCCCACATGTAATATACTGACAGAAAGCTCTTTGCTACACCTTTCGGTTAATGACAGCTAAAATCAGAAACAAACCGGGTCAAAGCCACCAAACAAAGAAATTTAAGGAAAATGTGTAGGACAGGACATAAGAACGTTTTCTCAAAATGGCCGTCATACAACTTAATGACTTTAAGCATACATAACATCTAGATTTTTTTAAGGACAAGCTTCATTCAAGTACCAAATTAATCAGCAGAATGTACACTTTCCAGCGATATGTATATCTCAAAATACCCAAAATGCTAGTTAAGACTGATTTCGTGCTGGGAGGTCACAATTATAGAAACCAGAGGACATTTTGATAGCAGTGTCAGCAATGACAGTACTAGAAGAAGAAAAAAAGGCTAACGTGCTTACCTCGTTGGTGTCATGATAATGCACTTTACTGCACTGTATCACCAGTGAACCGTCTTTAAGAGTCCTCTTTGTCAGTTCTGTTCTCACGCGCTGGTAGAGGGTAGAAAGCTAAAT
>JAPXFY010000032.1:11896561-11899061 GCA_030674185.1 Monoplex corrugatus | reverse complement strand
AAGTCAAAGGGTTAAATCGACAATCTCGGGTAATGCGGATAGGGTTCGGAAGTCAAAAGGTTAAACCAATAATCCCAGGTAATGTGGATAGGGTTTGGAAGTCAAAGGGTTAAATCGACAATCTCAGGTAACGTGGATAGGGTTCGGAAGTCAAAGGGTTAATTAAACCGACAATCTCAGGTTTCAGTTTCAGTTTCAGTTTCTCAAGATGACGTCTCCGCACTCGGAACGAATTCCATATGCACTAACGTCACAGGTGCCATGTGTATGGTGACTGTGGCACATGCCTTAAACCTGCACATAAATCCATGAGCTGGCCAGGTCCTGAGGCCCTACCTAGACTATGTTTTACCTAGTCTATATTTTATACTGGTATTTTATCAGCCTACCACTGGAATAACCTTGGTTACATGTAAATGACATGTGTTTGTGTGTATCTTACCTTCCACACATATATATATAATTAAAGGTCTGAATCACAACACAACTAGCTATTCTGTATAAACTCGTCTCACATGACAGAACACCCCTTCCCCACAAGTCAATGCCCAAATGCTCAGCTGTCTATCAACTAGATGAAGACAATATTTTATTAATCACAGATAGGTACATAAGTAAATAAGTAAATTTAAGAAAGTAAGCAAGTAAGTAAACAAGTAAGTAAGCAAGTAAGTAAGCAAATAAGTAAGCAAGTAAGTAAGCAAGTAAGTAAGCAAGTAAGTAAGCAAGTAAGTAAGCAAGTAAGTAAGCAAGTAAACAAGCAAGTAAGTAAGCAAGTAAACAAGCAAGTAAGTAAGTAAGTAAACAAGCAAGTAAGTATGCAAGTAAGTAAGCAAGTATGTAAACAAGCAAGTAAGTAAGCAAGTAAGCAAGTAAACAAGCAAGTAAGTAAGCAAGTATATAAGCAAGTATGTAAGCAAGTATGCAAGTAAGCAAGTAAGTAAGCAAGCAAGTAAGTAAGCAAGTATGTAAGTAACCAAGTAAGTAAACAAGTAAGCAAGTAAGTAAGCACGTAAGTAAGCAAGTAAGTAAGCAAGTAAGCAAGCAAATAAGCAAGTAAGTAAGCAAGCAAGTAAGCAAGCAAGTAAGTAAGCAAATAAGTAAGCAAGTAAGTAAGCAATCAAGCAAGCAGGTAAGTAAGCAAGCAAGTAAGTAAGCAAGTAACTAATCTCAGGTAACGTGGATTGGGTTTAGGAAATCAAAGGGTTAATTCAACCGACAATTCCAGGTAACGCAGCCTTCCTGGCTCTGGCAGCAGCAGAGGCGGGCCTCAAACCGGACACTTACCGCACGTGGGGAGTGGAACAACTCAACTTTCTGCTGGGGGACAACCACCACGATGGTGGCTGCTTCAGCTACGAGATCGGTGTGGGTACTAAATTTCCCAGGAGCCCACACCACCGTTCCGCGTGAGTACAAACAAAAAAGATAATAGAGATAGAAAGCAAACAAATAAAATGGGCTGGAGCTACATAGCAAGAAGACTGAAGTCATGGTAATCAGTTAAAAAAAATCATGCAAAATAACAGCAAATGAATAATCAGGTAAAATAAAGAAATAAAGAAATAAAGAAATAAAGGAAAAAAAGAAAGAAAATCATGCAAAATAACAGCAAATGACACAACTTCTTTAGGTTGATAAGTTTATTAAACATCTGGGAACGGTCATCTCACCAGGCACAAATTAAAGGGCTGGAGCTAAATAGCAAGAAGACTGAAGTCATGGTAATCAATAAAAACAAACAAACAAACAAACAAACTAGAAAACCACTCATGCAAAATAACAGCAAATGAAGAATCAGTAAAAAAAAATTATAAAACATAAAAATCCCTCATGCAAAATACAGCAAGTGTCACAACTTTGAGACAGGTTGATATAAGTTTAAATATCTGGGAACGGTCATCTCACCAGACGGTAGATGCACATCAGAAACAGCCGGCAGAATCGGCCAAACCAAAACAGCATTCAAGAAGATGAAGAGCGTTCTTACCAACAAATGCCTATCAATTAACATCAGGAAGAAAAGAGTTCTTGAATGTTATATAGAACCGATACTGTTGTACAATTGTAAGGCGTGGACAGTCAACACGTAAGGTCAAATCACGATTGAGGGAACTGAAATGTGTTTTATTTTTAAGAAGAATGTTGAGAGTTACATGGACAGCAAAGAAAAGAAACGAGACAATCTTGAAGGAGGCACGCACAAGAAGATCATTAATAAAGAAGATTAGCAAAAGACAAGCAACATTTATAGGACCTTTTATGAGGAAAGGGGAATTAGAGCACCTGGTCACAACAGGAAAGCTGGAAGGAAAGAGAACACCAGGTAGAGCCAGGGAGAAAATATTGGACGGATAGGGAGAGGAGGAAGAGGAAGAAAAAGAAGAAGAAGACGAAGAAGAAGAAGAAGAAGAAGAAGAAGAAGAAGAAGATGGTGAATGATGCAATTCTGAGATGTAATTATTTGCTTGCCATCGAGAGGGTAATTAATTTGTCATGA
>JAPXFY010000032.1:11879061-11891561 GCA_030674185.1 Monoplex corrugatus | reverse complement strand
TCAATCCGTTACGATTTCTGAACGAGTTACCCGGTGTTCAGTCCTTCAAGACTTCTATAGGGGTTGCCCCGTTTTCAGTCCTTTAATTAAGAATTCTTTAGGGGTTACCCATGTTCGGTCCTTTAAGATTTCTGTAGGGGTTACCCCGCATTCAGTCCTTTAAGATTTCTGTAAGGGTTACCCTGCGTTAAGTCCTTTAAAATTTCCGTAGGGGTTACCTCACGTTCAGTCCTTTAAGATTTCTGTAGGGGTTACCCCGCATTCAGTCCTTTAAGATTTCTGTAAGGGTTACCCTGCGTTAAGTCCTTTAAGATTTCTGTAAGGGTTACCCTGTGTTAAGTCCTTTAAGATTTCTGTAAGGGTTACGCTGTGTTCAGTCCTTTAAGATTTCTGTAAGGGTTACCCTGTGTTCAGTCCTTTAAGATTTCTGTAGGGGTTACCCGCGTTCTGTCCTTCAGATTTTTGTAGGGGTTACCCGCGTTCTGTCCTTCAGATTTTTGTAGGGTTACCCGCGTTCTGTCCTTTAAGATTTCTGTAGGGATTACCTGCGTTCTGTCCTTAAGATTTTTGTAGGGGTTACCCGCGTTCTGTCCTTCAGATTTTTGTAGGGGTTACCCGCGGTCTGTCCTTTAAGATTTCTGTAGGGGTTACCCGCGTTCTGTCCTTAAGATTTTTGTAGGGGTTACCCGCGTTCTGTTCTTTAACCCTTTGACTCCTGTACCCTATCCACCAGCGTCCTGCCAGTAATTTCCTGGCGGTATCAAGTTCTTCCAGGACGCTTTCATTCACTCTTCTGATCTGTCCATTTGGCACGTAATAGTCTGCGATAAAATCACATCTCTGCTGCCTGTCCTCAGTTCTTTGAGACATGTTCCTACAGGAAAGCTGGAGGAAAAAAGAGCACCAGGTAGACCCAGGGAAAAGATATTGGACGGGTTTGCAGAGTGGCTGAAGACAGAGAGGTTGGAGAATGTGCTAGCAGCAATAAAGGACAGACACATATGGAGGGCCAAGATCGCCAACGCCATGTGGCAAGACACTTGATGATGATGATGACCTACTTTTAAACCACACTCTCTGTAATCAGGCAATCCATTCAAGCAACAATGCGTTTCAATGAAAAAAATGCCGAAATGCAGGGGGTCCAGGGAGCCACATAGGCCCCCTGGCGGGGTGCAGTGGCAGAACCCCTGGAACGCCCCCAGAAGCTGAAGCATTTTAGTCTAGTAAATGGAAATTTAACCCCCTGTGGTGAAAGATAAGTATTTTAATAAAAGAACAAAAGGGTACAAGCATTGTTAACAATGAACAAAACATGCAACTTTTCCTAACTCTCCTTTGCCTCATCTGACAAACGAAAATTTTTGTTTGATGTCCTGAGCCTGTCGTTGTGCTGCTTTCCTTTCAGGTGATCAACCAGTGCTCATTTACCGCCGGACTTGTACCTGATTTCCGAGCGGCAAAGTTTGCAGTATGCTTTACCGGCGATCTTCAGTTTCTCGAAGAAACCAGCACACTTATTGCCATCGTACACTTCCTGCAGCCAGTCCCATTTCCAGCGATTTTTGAGGCCTTCATCGATGACAGCGATGGAAGCATTTAGTGGAACAAAGTCCCTATGTATACCCATATTTCAATGCGTCGATGGAACACAGAGAGTGATGCTTGTGAAATCTTGCGGACAGTTGCAAAAGTAAAACCGCGCATGCACTTATGGCTTGTTTTGAATAGTTTCGGTGATCCCAGTCCCGGTTCTCCGTACTTTCAAGGAATTTTTTTTGTTTTTGGTTTTATCCCCCTTTCGCGGATATCTGCGAATTCGTGGACATTTGGATTGCCTGGTAATAGATGTCAGCGTACGGAATTGTCCAAGTGCGATGAATCCCTCTTGAAAAACAAAATCCAAAAGTTTATGAACTCAGCGTGACAAAAACTTGTGTCTAAATGCTGTGACCACACTCTGTGTTATGTTTACAGGCGTTAACCATCTCCTGGCAACAGGAAATCTGCCGACTACTCACAACAAGTGTCCCTGCACCAACTGACCTCTCACACATACGTGATCTGTCCTCACGAGGAGGAGCAAGACGATGATATTAATGACGACATCCATGTTATTTGTACCATTGGAAAGGGTGTAGAATTTCCTTTCAAATGATATAAAAATAAAATCTCTAGTTTAAAAACTGTAGGAGTTGTGGCCAGCTGAAATATCACATTATTATCATCGTTATTATGATCGATTTATTTTTATCCTATTTTCATAACTGATTTTTCTTTTATTTATTTATATCCAACTGATTCACAATATACAAGAAATTATAGTTATTTATATATACATACATGTGTGTGTATTTGTTTGTTTGTGTGCATTTCTATGCGTGTGTGTGTGTACATGTGTGTATGTGTATTTGTGTGTGTGTGTGTGTGTGTGTGTGTATGTGTGTGTGTGTGGTGTATGTATGTGTGTGTGTGTGTATGTGTGTGTATGTGTGTGTATGCGTGTGGTGTGTGGGTGTGTGTGTGTGTGTGTGTGTGTATTTGCACAGGTGGTGTGTGTGCATGTACAGGTGTGTGTGTATGTGTGTTTGTGCATGCTTGCGTGTGCATGTACATGTGTATGTGTGTGCATGTACATGTATGTGTGTGTGTATGTGTGTGTGTATATGTGTGTACATGTACTTGTGTGTATGTGTGTGCATGTACATGTGTGTGTGTGTGTGTGTGTATGTGTGTGCATGTACATGTGTGTGTGTATGTGTGTGCATGTACATGTGTGTGTGTATGTGTGTGTGCTTGCACGCGGGTGCTTGTGCATGTACATGTGTGTGTGTGTGTATGTGTGTGCATGTACATGTGTCTGTGCCAGTTAATTGCTGGCAGACTTGGGTGCAACACATATAAGAATTGTCAGAGTGCGAAAAATTTGGAGTTTGCTCAAGAGGGAATCGTTGCACTTGGAACATTCCATATGCGCTCCACCCAAATCTGCCAGCAATCCTGACCGACTCCCTGATCTTATGTGCTGGCAAGGTCTTGAAATGCAGACGGAAGTGGAGGGGGGGGGGGGGAAACAAGGAACTATGAAACACTGACCTGACACCACCAGAATGACGGAAACATTAACCCTTTGACTCCCGCGCCCTGTCCACCAGCATCCGGAATTGTCAACCATGCTAGCAAAGCAAAAACCTAATCCTTTGACTTCCTCACCTTATCCATCAGCTTCCTGCAGGAAGCTGGTGGATAGGGTGAGGGAATCAAAGGGTTAAGTTTTTGTAGTTGATGGATAGGGTGCGGGAGTCAAAAGGGTTCACATGAGCAGATTTTAACCCTTTGACTCAAACACCCTGTACACCAGCATCCTGCATTGTCAACAACGCTAGCAAAGCAAAAACTTAACGCTTTGACTCCCTCACCCTATCCAACAACTTCCTGCAGGAAGCTGGTGGGTAGGATGAGGTAGTCAAAGGGTTAAGTTTCTGCAGTTGATGGATAGGGGGCAGGAGTCAAAGGGTTAAGATCAGCAGATCTTAAAAGAGTCCACGCTGCTAGTAAAAGAACCAAACCACCTGTGAAAAAAACTTTCGACGGGTCATAAGTTCGTTTGTTGTCTAGTGTTGGTTCTTTTGATAGTTATGGACCTAAGATAAAAAATGGTCCAACTCAACGACCAGGGCTTAAAACAGGAGGAGGAAAAAAACACTGAAACTAGCGGGGTCCGGGGCATGCTCCCCCGAGACAATTTTTTAAAAACCAAGTGTAAATCTATGCCATTTCGCGCTTTCTGGACATAATTTCAAGAGATATTTAGTGCATAAAAATTGCTGTAAACACATAATTATTACAGGAAGATATATTTGGGAAAAGGGGAGAAGGGGTTAAAAACATAGTAATCACGGATGCCTTGCTCTTTTCGTTTTTTTATTTTTTAAATTTTTTTTACAAACCGAAATCACGGAATTCCCCCAGACTCAAAACGTTTTAAGCCCTGAACAACATCTGGAAAGACAGAGGCATACCAAATAGCCTGAAAGTTCTCACCTGTCAGCCTCACCGGGTTCGATGTTGGTCACTGCACGTCTGGACACCACCACCTCCCCAACGGCTGCTCCGTCTTGACTCCTGTGGACAATTTCTTGAATATCTAGGCCACTGATGTTGGATATGTTCTCAATGTATGAAACTGGAGGTCTGCTCTTCTTCCTTTTTGCCACCATCTTTTCTTGAAAGATGGTTGCCATGAGGTCCATGCTCACGCTGCATGACACATGGCCAATATATTTTAGAAGGAGGGGGGGGGGGGGGGCCTGAAAGTTAGACTTTTAAAATGTTTGATCTGGCCAGTCATGATTTATGGCTGCAAAGCTGGACTCTGAGAAAAACTGATTGCAGAAGAATTGAGGCAGCAGAGATGTGGTTTTATCAGACTACTACTATGTGTCAAATGGACAGATAGAAGAACTAATGAAAGCGGAAGAACTTGATACCACCAGAAAACTACTACTAGACATCAAAAAGAAAAGACTGAAATACATTGGCCATGTGTCAGGCAGCAAGAACACGGATCTCATAGCAACCATCTTTCAAGGAAAAACAGAGGCAAAAAGGAAGAAAGGCAGACCCCCAATCTCATACATCATGAACTTAAGTAACATCAGTGGCCTAAATATTCGAGAAATTGTCCACAGAAGTCAAGACCACAGCGGCCTGGAGGGAGATGGCGGTGTCTACATGTGCAGCAGCCAACACTGAGCCCGATGATACCGACAAACGAGACAGGCAAGGGACCCTAGATCTGACAGTTTTTTCTTTTCTTTTTCACTCCCCCAGTGAGGATGCCAGGGGCTCTTTCAGCATAAATAGTATTCCCACCTCAGTAGTTGGTTGTAAGATACTAAACAGTAACTGGGCATTTTATACCCGCACACACAATGCATTCAAATCATTAGTAAAACTCCAAGTCTTCATTTTCTGTCCATTGATATTATTCAAATGCATACACAAAGTATTTTCTTTTTAAACACACACAGTCAACAATTTTAACTCAAGAACTGTAAATCTCTCTCTCTCCTTAGCTCTCTCTCACACACACACACACACACACAAACATGCATATACACACCACACACACACACACACACACACACACACACACACACACACACACGCACGCACACACCACACACACACTCTCACTCTATCTTTCTCTCTCTCATCTGCTCACACACATATACACATTCTCTGTACCCCCCTCCCTTTCTTTTTCATCTTAATCTTCAAAACATGCTCCTCTCTCTCTCTCTCTCTCTCTTGCACTCTCTCTCTCATTACAACATCCTTGGAAATCAGTATGAAGGTTGAGTTGTTGGTGAACAATCTGGAGCAGGGTTGTTGGTTGTTGTACCATCCATTTTATGGTTCACCACTGCACTGACTTGACCAGCTCACACAGACTCTGCAAGACAAAACAAGTGCCATCACTCTCATTCAAGCAAACAGGAACCAGAAAAGCATGAAAACAGAATCAAAATGTGTATTTAACCCTTTTCCTACCAAGAAAATAGGTCACTGTACTAACTATTGACCAAGTAATGTTAGGAGAGACTTCAGAAACACTCAAATTACGCCTGTTTTTTGCCATTTTTGCCGCTTCAAATGTCGTGTAAACGCAGAAAGGAAATGACAAAAGTATACTCCCTTTGCCGGAAAAGGATTCATGTCAGCAATGCGGTCATTTTCTATTTATATACTCGAAACTGAAACTACGGTTCAGGGCACGAAATCCTCATGACGCGGTCCACGGAGACAGAAAGCTGAGTCACAAGGATCTCGTGACATGGTACGGAATGTGTGAATACAACCAGACAAGACAGGTGCAAAGTTTTGGCCAACTGGCTGTTGTCAAGTGTAAACGTGAGATCGAACAAACAACGAATACAAAAATTAGGAGAAAAAGGCTAAAACTTCCCTCCTGCTTCGTCCAGTGGGAGAAAAGTCCTTTTCTCCTACTGGACAAAGCAGTAGGAAAGTTTTAGTCTGCTGTTCTTATGTCCCCCCCCTCCCCCACCTCCATTTTCTACACCACCTTAATGGCCACAGAAGCTGGCACAATTTTTTTTTTTTTTTACAATGTGGTGATGATGATATCGATGAGGATGATAATCATGATGTTATGGAGTTCCGTCTAGGATTGAGACTGTGTAAGGGGCTGTACTCTATGCTTACTATCATAAAATATCCTGGCATCAACCAGGCCCAAAAGATACAGACACCTGCAGTGCTGGTGAGAAGATTTGAGCAACACCCTCAATGACGCATCTTGAAGTGGATGAGGCTAGATTGTGTGGTCCCAGTCTTCCCAACGAGCACATAGCACGCCCAACTTTGGGTAGGAGCCGATTAGAGCCAAAAAAATCCCACAACAATTTTTTTCTTTGAAGGGACCTGACAGGGATTTGAACCCTCAATCTTCCGGTAGGTAGTCTGTTGTGTTAACCACTACGCCACAGCGACTGGTTGCTGAAGAAAATCTTTGTGCATGCGCAACCTTTGTCCCATCCAACTATGCTTAGGAGCTAAACTTGCTCAGGGTTGAGAAAGGTAAAGCGACAAAGGAGGCAAGATGAGCACCGCCCTCCTAATGCTGGCCCCGCGAAAAACTGATGTCTCTATCACCTCGTAGATCTGATTGGAGTGCGTATGGTGTTGTCCAAGTATGATAAATTACCCTCGAACAAACTCAGAACTGTTGTGGATGATTTGGCCAGCTGAGGCATTTCTAATTTTATATGCTTAATGACAGACTGGTGTTTGTGGTTTAATAAGTACATGTGAGATGACGTCCATGCGGTATGAATCCAATCAATGCACATTTTCATTTCTGACTATGGACTAATAAAGGGATACTGAACTGCGCTGAATCTGACTGAACTGAACTGAACTGGATTGGACTGAACTGAACCAAACAATGAAAAAGAAAAAAAAACCAAACACTTATGGACTGAATTGAACCACACACACACACACACACACACACACACACACACACACACACACACACACACACACACACAAATTAAAGAAAAAAAAAGGAAAAAAAAAAGAAGAAACAAACAAACAAAACACCAGGCAAATGCCGGCAGACTCCTTATGCCTGTGCAAAGCTCTACGCACTGGCAAGGTCTTGAAATGGACAGAAGGGAGAACATGATCTGTGCAACACTAAGCAGAATGATTGAAGCAGTTAGATGGGCAGCAAACTGACCTACTTAAATATTGTAGGTTGTCTCACTCCTGCACCCTATCTACCAACTGCAAAAACTTAAACCCTTTCACTCCCTTACCCTATCCATCAGCTTGCTGTGGAAAGCTGGTGGATAGGGTGAGGGAGTCAAAAGGTGATGTTTTTGCTTTGCTAACATGGTTGACAGAGGCAGACCGAACGGCCTGAAAGCTAGACTTCTAAAATGTTTGATGTGGCCAGTCATGACTTTATGGCTGCAAAGCCTGGACTCTGAGAAAAACTGATTGCAGAAGAATTGAGGCAGCAGAGATGTGGTTTTATCAAAGACTACTATATGTCAAATGGACAGACAGAAGAACTAATGAAAGTGTCTGGAAGAACCTGATACCACCAGAAAACTACCGGCAGACATCAACAAGACTAAAATACAATGGCCATGTGTCACACAACAAGAACACCGACCTCATGGCAACCATCTTTCAAGGAAAAACAGTGGCGAAAAGGAAGAAAGGCAGACCTCCAATCTCATACATCGAGAACATAACCAACATCACTGGCCTAAAAATTCAAGAAATTTCCACAAAAGACAAGACAGAGCAGCCTGGAGGGAGATGGCGGGATCCAGATGTGCAGCGGTCAACACCGAACCCGATAACGCCGACAGGTGAGACAGGTGAGCCTGGTTGACAAAAGCAGGATGCTGTTCGGACAGGGTGTGAGACCTTATCAACAGAATCAGGCAACCTGCTGATAAAACACAACAGCCCCAACCACTTACCTGAAATGTGCGTGGTTCGTAAATGGCCAAGTCCGCAAGAACCTTCCTGGTCAGCTCAATGTTGTTCTGGAGAAGAAGAAAAAAACATTTTGTTGACATCTAGCTGAATTCCCTCCCCCCCACCCCCCAAGAAAACCTAGGGTTAACCCTTTGACTCCCGCACCCTGTCCACCAGCATCCTGTATCGCCAACCATGCTAGCAAAGCAAAGCAGTTGATGGATAGTGTGCGGGAGTCGAAGGGTTAATAATGTGTGTTCAAATGTGTTTGTGTGAGACACGAGATAATCTATGATCATAGTGACAACATGAGTACCAGTAAAGGATCACACACACACACACACACACTGGCTCAGTGTACCCAACCTTAGCATCCCGCGCTCGCGCGTGCGCACGCGCGTGCGTGCGTGTGTGTGTGTGTACACAAACACTCTTTGTGTGTCTGTGAGAATTTGTATTCATTTACATCCTTTGTTCTTTTTCGAATGTTCTATTCTTGTAAAGTGCAATAGACATGCTTCTGACATGGATCATTTGCACTATATAACTTTCTAAGTGAAATTGTTGTCATTATTGTTACCATTATACCTACTAAAGTGCTAATGTCCTACGACTGTTAATTATTTCTGCCTTGTAAGCTTTCCCCTTGGAAGCAGACATAAGCAGGGACTGAGACAAACACAAGCAACACACAGCACAGTGTGAAAAAGCATTGCCATTGTTGTTGGTGTTTCAAGCCCAGCCGACTGCGTAGAGCCATATCAGGGCTATAACCATCTCAAAACATACAAAACTCAAACAGGGTAAAAAACGAAAAGAAAATTAAGTACACATATCAATGCATTTGCGCACATAATCTAAGGACATGCCCCTGGCGTTGACTACTCTGTCAATTTATCACAAAGGGGATTTTAAAAACACACCTGAATACAAATCTTAGCATACCTGAGGACACCAAAACATATATAAAAACAGACCTAAAATACCTAAAATTGCTTCCGCGTATCTCACATCCATACAGCCAAAAATGCACTTAATACAGGTACCAAATTATCAATCCTAAGAAAAAGTACGTAAGACTTTATCAAACACATACAGGTGAATGGACCAGCAAGCAGAAAACGATAGGAAGATAGGACAGAAAGCAAAGGAGGAAGAAAGAAACAAAGAGAGCGACAGAAAAGAGAGAAATTTCTAGCACAGAATTTCCGGAAGGTGGGAATACTATTTATACTGAAAGAACCCCCAGCATCCCCGGGGGGGGGGGGGGGGGGGGGGGGGGAGAGAAAAAGCATAAAATTGGGTAAAAAACAAGAGCAAGTAGACATTGTGGTTTGCTGAAAGAAGATGGAGATTCGACTAATGCACAGGCAAAAGCCACCTACAATAGCAGAGATGTTTCACCAGTTATCACTCCTGGTCAAAACATCTTTTCAGAAAAACAAGAATTGTGCCCTCCCCTGTGTGTCCTTGTGGACAGGCAAAGCAGGACATGAACCACATCCTTACAGGTCTGCAGGAATCTTTGACTGCCCAGGGAGGAGTTCAGTTCAGTTCATATTGCTTATAGCCCAGCCGACAACTAGAGCCATATCAGGGCTAACACCACATCAAAAACCACAACCCTGTTAAGATAAAAGACAACAGTTAAAAAACATGTTCATCGTTAGCCTTCCAGATCTAAAACGCAATTAAAGAAAAACAGACGTAAAATTACATCAGGCGAAATGTATTGATCTCTTGTAAAAACAGGAAAATTGCATCAGGAGAGACATCTCGGAAGAGGTTCTTTAAGGAGTCTGCTGTGAATGCTTTTGTCTCACATCGTACAAGTCCCAGCAATCGAGGTGGAGGTGTCTGATGCTCAATGGCCGATCACACAGTATACACCATAGCACTTCTTCATTTTTCAAAAGGTACGAATGAGTGTAGGATGTGTGACCCGTGCACAACCTACATAACACTTGTCTCTTTCTTACGGTTTCCTGCAGCAGGGGGGAGAATTTCTTTCAGGCTAGGGCGGATTTTGAAAAGTTTGTTATCTGTCTGTTCATTCAAATTCTCCTGCCACAGATTTCTCACGCAACTGTGTACTTTCGATTTTACATCTGTGCAACCAATCAAGGATTTAGACATCTTTTCCCTTGTGGCCTTCTTGGCCAGGCAGTCAGCCTTTTCATTGCCTCCAATACCAACATGGCCAGCAATCCAGGCAAAGCAGATGTGGCTGCAACTGACTACCTTTGAGGAGAAACTGTAAAGGCATGTGGATGCCTTGCAGACAACAGCCAAATTTATCCTGATGACTGGTCTCCAGGTGCAATGGCAACAAGGAGGACAAGAATCATTCTTGATTTTGCTGGAAGCAACATATACTCCTAATCATAATTTAAGGGCCACTTCTTCCTTCCTCTCTAATTTTAAGTTGAAATAATTGACAATGTTTAGAATTGATTCTATGTTTTATTTCATCATTTCCACACCTGTTTTGGAAAAAGAAATTAGCACAATGACCCATTAGTGAACAGCACATGCATTTAAAGGAACATCCCCCCCTTTTCAAAAAACAGAAAGTGTCAGATTTGGCCAATCTGTTTTCAATATCGCGTGTGTCCGCCCCGAGCCTGGATGCATGCTTCACAGCGCCGATGCATCGACCCCACAAGGGTACGGAGTGTGTCCTGAGGGATGGCCGCCCACTCGATCTGCAGGATGTCGACCAGCCTGGCCAGGGTGCCCGGTGGGGGGTGGTTGTCCCTGATGCGCCTCCCGAGCACATCCCAGAGGTGTTCAATTGGGTTCAGGTCAGGTGAGCACGCTGGCCAGGCCATACGGACGACTTCATGCTGCTCCAGGAAGTCGGTCACAAGGCGTGCTCGATGCGCAGGTGCATTGTCGTCCTGGAAGATGGCGCCTTGACCAAGGTCCACAAGCGCAGGCAGTGCCACGGCCGCCAGAACCTCGTCCCGGTACCGGACCCCGTTCAGGATGCCGTCAATGGGGAGCAGGGGGGTCCGGGTACCACGGCTCATGCCACCCCACACCATCACCGACCTGCCGCCGTACCGGTTATGCTCTTGGACAGTGGCGTCAGCGAACCTCTCCCCTTGACGTCGCCACACCCGAGCCCGGCCATCGTTAAAGGTCAGGGTGAACCTGGACTCATCCGAAAACAAGACCCGGGCCCACTGTTGCCTTGTCCAGGTCACGTGCTCCCTGGCCCAGGTCATGCGGCGCACTCTGTTGACCGGTGACAGCACGGGTCGGACGGCCGGTCTCCGTGACCTCAAGTTTGCCTCATGTAGCCGTCTTCTCACCGTGCTGCAGCTGATGTTAGCACCTGTTGCGTCCCTCAGCTGACCCCTCAAGGTCACCGCAGTGGATGCCCTTTCCCTCAGGACGGAGAGGGCAAGGTAGCGGTCTTGCTGTCTTGTCGTTACTCTGGGTCGACCCGTGTGACGCCTTTCCTGGACTGCTCCAGTCTCATTGAAGCGCTCCAGCAGTCTCTGGATTGTGGAATGCGACACTTCAAGTCGTCTAGCAACTTCCCGCTGCGCTAGGCCTTCATCAAGCAGAGCGAGGGCTCTCCCCCGCTGCTCATCCGTCGTCTTGCAAGCATGGTTAAAACGAACCAAGAACGGGTCCTTTTTATCCTCGTCTGCGGGCAACTTTGGCTGGAGTAGTGTTCAAAAAGGGCTTGCCTTGCACGTGCAAAGCGAATTTTGTCGCTACCTTGCCTGCGTCGTCAGAGAGACCCTGCTGAAGATTCGACAATTTCGTGTGGAAATTGTCTTCCTTGGGCCGCCCATTGCAAATCGGCAAATCCCCAAACACGTGCCAAAAGGAAACTGCAATGTTGTCTGAGCTCTTATCCATTCAGTTACGGCAACGAATTGGAGAAAAGAGTAAGAGAAAATAGGTTATTTCTCCTTTCAAAAATTGACTCAAAAACGTTCCTGGCCCTTCAATAATGACGTGTAGTATAGCTTTCATCTCTACATGGCAAAAACAGCCAATATCTGTATGACATTAGTACTGGTGAGACAGGTTATAGTATGTGTCAATGAATGGGTTCTATACCTTTACTTTTAAGGATTACAACTCTAAATCTCTACCACACACACACACACAATACACACACAAGAGTACACAATTTCATACAGACACACCCACAAACACACACGCACAGAGCACACACACACACACACACACGCACAGAGCACACACACACAAAACGGGCGCGCGCGCGCACACGCACACACATCACAAACATATATATACACACATATGCGCACACATGCGTGTATGCACATACACATATGTATATATGTTTATATGTACACACACAAACACAAGCACAAACACAGTCAAACATACTCATACACAAATATTTACATGAATGTGCACAAATGCACACACACACACTCACGTACACACGCATCCGTCCAAAAGAACATATGTGAAAAGACTTCAAAAGA
>JAPXFY010000032.1:11866561-11874061 GCA_030674185.1 Monoplex corrugatus | reverse complement strand
ATCATCATCATCATTACCACCACCACCATCATCATCATCTCTGTCTCTGTCTCTCTCGCTCTCTGTCTGTATCCCCCCTCTCTCTCTGCCTCTCTCTCTCTGTCTCTGTCTCTGTCTCTCTGTCTCTGTCTCTGTCTCTCTCTTTCTCTGCGTACGTGCGTGATAGTGTTAAATTTTATTTTGACTCTATTTCTGACAGTACATATGTTGCCACATAAAAAAAGCCCAAGCCTTGATCAATAATAGTTACAGCCTAAACTAGCTTATAGCTGTACCTATTTCACTGTCATGGCTATACTGTCGATTTCTTATTGTCAGTCGGTCATGCTCTTCACAAAATCATGGCAGTCAACAGTATTTGTTCTTCCTCTTCTGTTGTGTGGCCACAATCAACACGCTGATTATTTTGCCACAGCATAGTGGGTTTCCACGACCCGGCTGCCTGACTTAAAACAATTTTTTAAAAATAGAAATAAAAAAAAAATTGCTCGTCACATTTACACACTCCCTGCCCTAGTGGATCAGAGGGGACGAGAAGTGACGGGCAGGCATCCTAGTGACGGCCCCCGGCACTCCCCGCCGCAGCGGCCCTCCTAGCACACCCTCTACCCACTACCTACCTAACCAAGCACTCTCACATTCATACAGGACAGTTTGGGTTTGGGTTTGTTTGAGCTTACTCCTGAAGTTCCGCAGCAGCGAGACTGTCAAGAGTGTCAGCATTGAGGTTGGAGGTGACTCTGTTTTTGAAACTGTCGGGGGAGTCTGCCTCTACAATGTGTGCTGGGAAGTTCATCCCACTCACGGATGGATCGGGGGAAGAATGAGAAGAGTCTGTATTGCTGTTTCTGGTCTACAAGGCGTTTAAACTGCTGGTCATGTGATCTTATGTCTCTTACTACGGTATTTTCCAGGACACTTTTGTTGATCTGCACCAGGTTATTGTGGATTTTATATAACATGGTGACCCTTGACGCTTGGCGTCGCTTCTGGAGAGACGGCCACTTGAGCTTTTCAAGCATTTCTGTTACACTTGCACGCCGATGGTAACGATTCAGGACGAACCTAGCTGCCCTTCGCTGGATGTTTTCTATTTTCTTGATGCAGCCTATCTTGTGGGGGTCCCATACTGAGCTGGAGTACTCTAACAAAGCTCTAGCGAAAGTTAGGTACGCCTTTTCTCTCAGCTCGTTGGAAGCAACTTTCAGATTACGTCTCAAGAATCCGAGGGTTTTGCTTGCTTTCTTTGTGATGATGTCAATGTGCTCCGCCCACTCTAGATCTGTCCTCTGTCCCTTGGTACGACGCTGATTGTACTGTTGCTAGTGTGTGTCCGTGCATCTGGTATTTGTCGCTGATGGTACTTTTGCAGCGAGTGACCCTTAGCGTAGCACATTTGCCTGGGTTGAAGGCCATCTCCCATTTCTGTTCCCAGACCTGGAGACGTTCTTGATCTTCTTGTAGGTGGGCATGATCTTCTTGGATGCTATTGTGCGGTAGGCCTAGATGGCGGTGTCGTCTGCAAACATTCTTGTCTTTGAGGTTAGTTTCTCGGGAAGGTCATTAATAAAGACCAGGAAGAGACCTGGTCCAAGGACCGACCCCTGCGGAACTCCTGACTTGACGTCAGTGAAGTCTGACTGAGCCCCCTCGACGACAACTGCTTGGTGTCTATTGGCTTGGAAGTTGGAGATCCATTTATTGATCTTGCCTCGTACACCATAGCTGTAGAGTTTGTGCAGCAAGAGTGAAGGGTTCACCTTGTTGAAGGCCTTGGCGAAGCCCAGCACAAGGATGTCTGTTCGCCATCCTGAAGCCATGTCGGAGGTCAACTCTTCCACCAGTTCGATGAGCTGTGATTCGCAGGACCTCTGCTGTCTGAAGCCATGCTGCTGGGGACACAGGATTTTATTCTGTTCCAGGTGCATCATGGTGGCATGTACGATGATGTGCTCGAACACTTTGCAGGTAGTGCAGGTCAGCGAGACTGGGTGGTAGTTTGCAGGGTCATAGTGTTCGCCTTTTTTAAAAATAGGCGACGCCAGGGCGTTTTTCCAGTCTGTGGGAACGCATCCAGAGTCGAGAGAGGCTCTATAGATAGTGGTGAGGATAGGGGCGATCTCAGAAGATAGCTCCTTCAAGAGCTTGGCACTGAGAAACATGTAAAACAAACAAATGTCAACTGCTAACGAACAACAATAGCAACAACAACTACCTGCTACTACTACTACATACTACTATTACTACTATTATTACTACTACTACTACTACTACTACTACTACTACTACTACTACAACGATAATGACAACAACAGCAACAGGAACGACGATGACGATGACGACAACAAGAACAACGACAAGAAAACAAGAACACTAACATAATTATCAATAATATTAGTAGTAGCAATAGTGACATCTGGTGTACAACAAGGCAGACAATCCTGCTTTCTCTTTAAGACCACCTATCTGCATTCACTCTTCTTGAAAATACCCCCTCCCCTCCCCCTGCATTGATAAAGTCCAATCTAGCACTTTGTTTGTCTGTCTAATGGACACAGGTGGCCACGTACTGGATGTTCAATGGAAACGCTCTGCAGAGTTGGTTCTGGCCTTTCTTGCTGCATGCTTTTCCACTTGGCTGCTTCGTCTTTCATTTTCATAAGCTTCTGTTCCCTTGTGAATAGTTTGCCTCCAATCAGACCTGTTTGTAGCCATGATTTCCCATTGTTCTTTGTCAACGTCACATCAATAATAGTAGCAGTAGCAATAATTACATCTGGTGTACAACAAGGCAGACAACCCTGCTTTCTCTCTAAAGGACTGAAGACCACTTATCTGCATTCACTATTCTTGAAAGTACATTTCCCTAGCAGTTGAATATGTAGAAGCTTTATAAACTAAGAAAAGTTAATGTACATGTCAGTATAAAAAATATCATATGAAAATGTGAACACAAACAGTATATGCACTCTTGTCCCTCATGAGAGAGAGAGAGGAGAGAGAGAGAGAGAGAGAGAGAGAGAGAGAGAGAGCAAGAACAAGAACAAGAACAAGAACAAATTTTATGTACGGGGGTATGAAAGAAGCAAATCATATGCTTTTTAAATTTTTTTTTTTTTTACATCCAGTCTTCGCCTAGGTCTAAAGAAAATCTACATTGCACTGTGCATAAATTATACATTAGACAATGCAGAGAGAGAGAGAGAGAGAGAAAGAGAGAGAAAATACGACCATTCGACAACTACTTTCCCTACATGTTTTCTGTTTTAAGACCTACCCAAAAACGACGCGTGCGCATGAACTCTTCAGAGCGGGCCTAAACTTTAGTTCTGCTAGGCTACCGGTAGGCTTACAGATATTCGTGTCAGCATGGCTGGTGGAAACAAGAACAAGTTGTCTAGAGAAGAGGAGCTCTTGCTACAAGATTTCAGCCGAAATGTCTCAACAAAATCATCAGTGATGTTTTATGGCATGGCCTTGATCGTGTCCGTCATTCCGATTTGTAAGTCATTTCTGGTATCACTTGTAGTTGTAATCAATCAATGTCTTATGCCGGGTGTGACTGAGAGTGTGACGTGTACATGTATGCAGACTAGCCTGGTTTGTGTTAGCCGCTAATGGCCAGTGCTAGGCCTACAGGCCTAGGCGTATTTCTATTGTGTGATTGTATTTCGGTAAATATGTATGTTTAATTTTATAGGCCTATCTGTAAATATGTGAAAAATGCTTATAACCATATAGGCGTATCATATAGCCTGATATTTAATTCTTGTTAGTGTTTCTGTTTGTAAAACCTTTCACTCCCTCACAGTCACAGTGTCAGACTATGTCCAGTGTGGGTACACGTACTCAGTGTGTGTGTGTGTGTGTGTGTGTCACTGTGTGTGTGTGTGTGTGTGTGTGTGTGTGCCTGCCGGCGTGCCTGCCCGCGCGGTGTGTGTGTGTGTGTGTATGAGGGAGAGAGAGAGGGCCCAGAGGGGGAGGCTGTTGAACTTGATGTAGCCTATGTGATGTAGGCCTATGTTTTAGGCTGATTGCTAGATTTGGTTTGCTGTTGTTTTACTTTTAGGCTTAAGAAATATTGTGTGCTTTGAATTTTATACATTCAAAGTGAATCGCTCATACAGGGACCCTTAGAAAACCTTGAGTTGGACCCTCTGAAATTTTCTGGAACCTCCTGTAGTTCTGGTAAGGATAGACTATGTCAACCACACTTACTCAGACGCCATAAAATTTTAAAATAATGATCACAGTTAGGCTTGCTTCTTCATAGATTTCATTCTTTCTCTC
Source organism: Monoplex corrugatus (assembly GCA_030674185.1). Taxonomy (NCBI): domain Eukaryota; kingdom Metazoa; phylum Mollusca; class Gastropoda; order Littorinimorpha; family Ranellidae; genus Monoplex; species Monoplex corrugatus. Next base: position 11,869,771 of record JAPXFY010000032.1, on the reverse strand, counting down.
CTCTCCCCATTTCAAGTCCTTGTCTCAAATTGCCTTTGCATAGGTTTTGCATAGACTCAGACTGAGTCAGAGGCTGCAAGATGATTACTAGCCTCTGTACATATCATTCAAACATCATGTGCAATCTTCAAAACAAAAGCTTCTAATGGTGCCAAAACGCAGTCTGAAACCAACTGGTGAACATGCTTTTAGTTTGACTGCACCATCTGTTTGGAACTTGCTGCCAGTTGATCGAACCCTTTGACTCCCACACACTATCCCCCAACTGCAGAAACTTAACCCATTGAGTCAAAGGGTTAAGATTTTGCTTTCTAGCATGGTTGACAATGCAGAATGCTGGTGGACAGGGTGCAGGAGTCAAAGGGTTAAGGTATCTGCCATCCCACAACTTGAAGTTTGAGTTATTCAGTTAAAAACTTATTATTATATTGTTCATCCAGGTTTTGTTTGCATAGTTTATATGATTATCATAGTTGCATGCACCTCCATTTCTTAAGTAGGCCTACTACCAATTATCCCTTTGACTCCCACAATCTGTCCACCAGCATCCTGCATTGTCAACCATTCTACTTTCTAGCAAAGCAATTAATCTCAAGACATTGTGATCATTGCAGTAATTATCATACTTTTTATTAATTCTAGTTGTTCAGCAGAAAACAAGATAAAGCATGGCTGTTTCTTTGGTTTTTGTTACACAAAAGAATTAGCTGGTAAAAGTTTGAAGGAAAAAGTGTGACAGTATTATGACCATTCCTGTGTTTGTGTGTGCAGGGCTGTTCCACAGAATCCATCAGATGGACCTGTACCAGTCGGCCATTATGTTTACGGTTGGAACAGTTGTCAGTGCATACCTTGTTGCCATGGCCTACAAGAATGTCAAGTTTGTTCTGAAACACAAGTTAGTAGTGGGATAGTACCTGTCTTTATGTAATATGTGTTACCCCTTGTGGGGATGCCGGGGGCTCTTTCAGTATAAATAGTATCCCCTCCTTCTGGAAATTCTGTGCTAGAAATTTCCTCTTTTCTGTGACTCTATTTCTGCCTTGTTTCATTGCTTTCTGTCATTTCTTACTATCATTTTCTACCTTGCTGGTCCATTAACCAGTATGCATTCGATCAAGTCTCGTGTACTGTTAGGATTGATAATTGGGTACATGTATTCAGCATTGAGAACATTTTTGGCTCTAGGAAACGAGATCTGCGGAAGTAATCTTAGGTAATATAGGCCTGTTTTTATGAATGTTTCGGTGTCCCTAGTTATGTTTAAATTTGTAGTCAGGTTTGTTTTTTAAATCCCCTTTGTGATAAATTGGATGGAGTTGTCAAGGCCAGGGGCATCTCCTTAGATTATGTGCGCGAATACATTGATATGTGCACTGAATTTTCTTTTCCTTTTTTTTTTTCCTGTTGAAGTTTTGCATGCTTTGAAACGGTTATACTAACTTATAGTCTGGATATGGCTCTATGTAGATGGCTGGGCTTTACACAAAAATAACAATAACAGTATCCGTGTTTAGTGTTTCTGGCTGACTTCCATGTTTGAGAACTTATAGAAGATGACATTAGCTAGAGGGTTTATGGGTTCTGCAGGCAATCCAAATGTCTGCGAATTCGTGGATATCCGCGAAAGAGGGGGGGAAAAAATCCTTGAAAGTATGGAGAACCGGGACTGGGATCACCGAAACTATTCAAAACAAGCCGTAAGTGCATGCGCGGTTTTACTTTTGCAACTGTCCGCGAGATTTCCGCATCCTGTTTCACAAGTGTCACTCTCTGTGTTCCATCAACGCATTGAAATATGAGTGTTCATAGGGACTTTGTTCCACTAAATGCTTCCATCGCTGACATCGATGAAGGCCTAAAAAATCACTGGAAATGGGACTGGCTGCAGGAAGTGTACGATGGCAATAAGTTCGCTCGTTTCTTCGAGAAACTGAAGATCGCCGGTAAAGCATACTGCAAACTTTGCCGCTCGGAAATCAGTTACAAGTCCAGCGGTAAATGAGCACTGGTTGATCACCTGAAAGGAAAGCAGCACAACGACAGGCTCAGAACATCAAACGAAAATTTTTGTTTGTCAGATGAGGCAAAAGATAGTGAGGAAAAGTTGCATGTTTTGTACATTGTTAACAATGCTTGTGCCCTTTTGTTCTTTTATTGAAATACTTGATTTATCTTTCACCAGAAGGGGTTAAATTTCCATTTACTAGACTAAAATGCTTCAGCTTCTGGGGGCATTGCCCCCAGACCCCCCACCAGGGGCTCTGCCCCTGCACCCTGCCAGGGGCCTATGTGGCCCATGGACCCCCCACATTTTTTTTCCTTGAAACACATTGTTGCTTGGATGGATTGCCTGGTTCTGGTAGTATACTTGTATTGTTAATGGTCAGTCAGTGTGCATGACCAGTGACCAGACCATGAGACTGGCAAGCATGATAGCCTAGTACAGGAATCTGGTGGATAGGGTGAGGGAAATCAAAGGGTTAAATTTTTGCTTTGTTGGCATGGTTGAAAAAGCAGGATGCTGATTGGCAGGGTGCTGGAGTCTCAGTCAAAGGGTTAAAGTTGAGTTCTATTACTGAATACTTTGTTAGGTCCTGATGCCCTCTGCTGTTATTGAACCCATTGTGAGATCAAGAGGCTCTCCACTGTAATGCCATTATGTCACATGTTCATGGCTTTGAACTTCAATTCTTTTAGTAGATTTCTGTACATTTAACTCTTTGACTCCCTCACCCTGTCCACCAACATCCTTCATTGTCACTAGTCGCCATGGTGGAGTGGTTAACGCAGTGGACTTCCGACTGGAAGTGGAAGGTTGTGGGTTTGAATCCCCCATCAGTCCCTTTGAAAATCATTGTGGGATTTTTCGGCTCCTACTCTTGAGTTGGGCGTGCTATGGGCTCATTGGGAAGACTGGGACCACACAGTCGAGTTTCATCCACTTGATGGATGCGTCATTGAGGGTGTTGCTCAGATCTTCTGACCAGCACCGCAGGTGTCTGTATCTCTCGGGCCTGGTTGATGCCAGGATATTTTATGATAGTAAGCGTAGAGTACAGCCCTGTCACGCAGTCTCAATCTTAGATGGAACTCCATAGCATCATGATTATCCTCCTCCTCCTCATCATCATCATCATCACGTTAAAAAAAAAAAAAGAAAAAAAAAAAACCACAAGAAAATTGTTCCACTTCCAGCTTCTGTGATCA
>JAPXFY010000032.1:11844061-11864061 GCA_030674185.1 Monoplex corrugatus | reverse complement strand
CAAATGCCAATCAGTTGACATCAGGAAGAGAGTTCTTGTTTGAAATATAGAATTGATGCTGTTATACAGTTGTGAGGCGTGGATAGTCAACACGCAAAGTCAGAACAAGATTGAGCGGCCGAAATGTGGTTTCTAAGACAAATGTTGAGAGTTACATGGTAGCAATGCCGTGCGAACCGAAACGCGACGTCAAATTTGTGGTACCAAAAACTGGGGAAAACCGGGGCCGGCCGCAAAACTGGGGGGTCTTCGGTTCAATCAAGTATTACTGCCTCTTTAATCGGTGTTTCATTCTTTTTTTTGTCTTATGTGAATAAGAAATGAATAAAGATTTGAATGATTGCCTTTTTATATATTTAGAGCGAAAATGGAATTAGTTATTTGATGAGAAAGTCGAAAATCCGCGCTTCGGGCGCAATCGCGGATATGGTATGCGTTTAGAATCGAAGTTTGTTCGGGATGCTTCACTATTTCGGTCGGTACGGCTATATTTGTGAACCAATCACATTGTAATTTTGCAGCCAATGAGAATTAATGTAACAGAATGATATATCCCGACGACACCTGTGTGTGCCAGTTTCGAACAGAGATCGACGCTTCCAAAGTTTTGCTTTTTTTCATCGGAAAAGTTTGCAGGCAAGTCGCCATTTTTGGAACTTGTCGTCGGCGGGATTCGATTTTACATGCTTTTTTCTATATGCATGTGTAATATGAAATCAATTTGATTTAAAATACGGCCGTACGCCAACTTTTTACATGAGGATCTGTACCAGATCAACGTCGGAATGTGCCGACGCCAGTAGCCTGAGTAGACCTACAACGCGAAACAGAACGCTGTGCAAGTTTCAGCTCGGCAAGTTTTGCGCTGTCAAAGACTAGATCTAGATCTAGCAATCAACAGATCAAGTTCTGTTTTATCTGTAACATTGTATTTTTCAAGAAAAGGACTACTGCGTTTGAACTCGATTCGGAGTTGTTAGCCGAAGCTTGATTTGTCAACCATTTCCTTCCCGAGGTCATGCTAATTCGCATGTCGCTGTGTAGACTTGCTCACCCCATGACGGGCGAGCTTACTACTAAAAATGCTATGTGATCGACGGGCTTCCCGGGGCCGTGGAAAATGGGTTTGCCCAAACAGAGGGGTAACCCACGTCCTCTCTCTCTCTCTCACTCAAATTTTAAATGAATGAATAAACAGATCTAAATAATTTTTTTTTCAAATCAACAAACAATTCTGTGCAAGTCAATGTACTTTCCTTGACATGAATCTCTCTCTCTCTCTCTCTCTCTCTCTCTCTCTCTCTCTCTCTCTCAGAGAACAAAAAATGAATAAATAACAAAAAATGAATAAATAAGTAAATAGGCCCCAGTACATTCATATCCAAGTCATTGTTAACAGGCATGATCCTCTCTCTTTCTCTCTCTCTCTGACAACACACACACACACACTAATACACATAGAGATTTAGAATGTCACAAAACAAAATCTTCTGTTCATTGTTTATTGTTATAATATTCTTTATTTAGGTTTTGAAACTGAATAGAAGGCTGTGAGTTGTATTATTTGTAAAGTAGGCCATCCATTAGCTTACGTAGTTGTTTCAATTTGTAGTCAGTATCTGGAAAGGATATGCCTATTGTCATTAATTTGTTTTAACGGGAAGATTGCATCTTATTTAGTAGTAGCCTATTATTGATTCGTATTAAAGGGCAAGAGTACACTGGAAACACTTAGCAGGATTGCTCTGCTTTGATGGATTTTTACCAGTAATATGCTAAAAATCAAAGTCGCGAGTTTGGGCTTAATGTTAAAGTAATATTGATGTGGAGACTATGCATTATGGTTTCCTTTCCTTTCCAGTCTCTCAATGAATAGTATATATTATGCAGAAATTCATATATTTCTCTATTGTAGGACTAGGAGTTAAGTGACCTGTTCCTGAATGGCGAGCGGTCCCATATCCTCCCAGAAGTTTTCTTTGGACGCTGGCTGTGCTAAGTGTTCGGGGACTTGACTCATCCACAGTCAGTCAGTCAGTTTTCTAAACACTGATGAATAAAATAAAAATCAAATGTACTGTGCAAAAATCTTGTCTGATATGTTTTCCTCTGTGTATGTGTGTTGTATGTGTATGTGTGTGTGTTTAGTTTTTAGTAGAATATTGATCAGATGATATTTTTGGATAGCCTGCAGCATAAAAGCATGCAGTAATTTTTAATATTTCAACTATTTAAGTGATTCCAGAAGTTATTGATTCTCAGATTTCCTTTTATATGTACAGAAACTGATGAAATATTACAAATTATTCATAAGACTACTGAAGTAGCGAGTCGTGACTTTTTTGGTTTAATTTGCAGTAATAAGACACTTGAACGATGAGCAAAATGATTTTATATCTATCTCATGAAATGATTATATATCCTTGTTTTGTTTCTAGCTTCATTTTTGTCTGTTATTAATACAATATGGGCAATTATTAATGAAAAACAAATAAAACATGCCAAATATCACATGTTTCCTGTAATAAGACAAAAATGGCTCGTCGCAGAGTTACGATAATGGTTTCATTCAATTCGGCATACAAAAATACATCAACGATCAAAATTTTATGACATTTGGTCCTGTCTGTCTCTCACAATTACAAAATGAATGTCATTTCCAGCAAAATCAGCATACCATGCCATTTGATGGGTTTGTTCTGTGACAGCTGGTCCTTCTTTGTCCCACTAAGACGTGGTACCAAAATTTAAGAAATTTTTGACGCTTCAAATTCGAATATCTCGTGAACTAATAGTCCGATCTGAAAAATTTAAACTGCTTTTTACTCAGAACAACAATATCTTCAAAACCATATAAATCTTTTAACTCAAAACCCAATTTCAATTTTTCATGCGGCATTTGTAAAGGAAACAAACGAGACAGTCTTGATGGAGGCAGACACAAGAAGTATATTGATAAGATTAGGAAAAGACAAGCAATATGTAGAGGCTGTTTTGTAAGGAAAGGAGAATTAAGAGCACTTGGTCACAACAGGAAAGCTGGAGGGAAAGAGAGCACCAGGTAGACCCAGGTAGAAAATATTGGACAGACTTGCAGGGTGGCTGAGGACAGAGAGGGTGGGAGATGTACTTGCAGCAACAAGATGCACATGGAGGGCCATGATTGCCAACGTCATGTGGCAGGGCACATGATGATGATGATGATGATGATGATGATGCATATGGAGTTCTCTGAGTGTGATGAATCTCAACTGAACAAACTACAAATTCTGTATTCTTACTGTTTTTCATCTTGCGCTATCATTATTTTTGTGTTCACAGGATACTGTGGAAGAAGAACGAAGTCGCTGACAGTGAAGCCACCATCTTCTCCATCTTTTACAACAACACCCTGTACCTGGTGTTGCTGATCATTTTGTCATTCTTCATCCTGAAGAATGCAACCCCAGCTGTGTATCCTTTACAACCGCGAATGGTGTGGTTTGACCACAGCATAGATAGACATGCATGTTTATTCATGCATATAGGTTAAGACATGTACACATACATTCTTACTGCCACAGAGTTGCACACACATGTTCGCACTCACACTGCATAATAAATGCATGCATACGTGTGCACATGCACACACACACTAATAATCCCCCACACCTCAACACAAACACTCACCTGCACGCACGCACGCGCACACACACACACACACACACACATGTACACACACACATGGCACACACACACACACACACACACACACGCACGCACGCACGCACGCACGCACGCGCACACACATGCACACACACACACACACATACACGCATACACACACATGCGCACACACACACACACACACACACAACAACACACACACACACACACACACACACACACACACACACACACACACACACACACACACACACACACACCACACACACACACTCCACTTATATATGCCTGTACCCACATACACACATATGCAAATACACATGCACGCGCACACACACACACACACACACACACACACACACACACAACACACACACAACACGAGTCACACTTGTTTTGTATTTAATTTTTGGATTGTTATCACTGCAGTGTAGCATCTGAAAATCACTTCAGTTTACATTTTTTATACATATGATGCTCCTGCGTGCATATAAAATAGGCGATAATTTATATATTAGATATCTGTCAACTTTAACCCTTTGACTCCTGCACCCTATCTACCAATTGTAAAAACTTAACCTTTTAAACTCCCTCACCGTATCAATCAGCTTCTTGCAGGAAGCTGGTGGACAGGGTGAGGAAATCAAAGGGTTAAGTTTTTGCTTTGCTAGCATGGTTGACAATGCAGGATTCCGGTGGAAAGGGTGCGGGAGTCAAAGGGTTAATGAGAGGAGAAGTGACCTGTTGGTCAAAGCTATAACCTAGAATTTAAGTTCGATTCTTGGCTCAGACTGAAATTTTTTCCCACCCTTCAAACTTAATGTCGCTAATTTCCATACATGGCTGGAAGTAAGAGTACAGAAGAAGTACATTGAGAAATGGGTGATCTAAGATACTGTACAAGAAGAAAAGACAGGAATCAGAAAGAAGAATCCACCATCAACATGGCACTAAAGTCGTAAAGAAGAAGAGACAGACAGACAGACAGAGAGAAACAAAGAAAGAGAATGATAATATATTCCATCGGGTATCTATCTAAGGAGAGGGAATTAAGGTGTTGGTCCCACCCTGCAGAATCAGAATAGAAGACAGTTTACATCTGTCCGCACTATAGATTACAGTGAATATAGTTGATATTCATAGCAAGTAGAAGGGGGAAAAGTTTACATTTAAATCCACACACAAAGCGTAATCAAAAAAGAGAGTACAAGTTATTGCACATGATACTTTTGTCAAGTTTACATTTTTAGAGAAGAGTGGCAGAATGGTTCAGATGTTCGTCTGGAATAACTGAACTCGAGGTTCCAGGGTTCGCTCCCCATGGAGGCCTCGACTTTTCTCCTCAGTTTGACCGGAACATTAAACTAAACGTCTAGTCCTTCAGAAGGGGACGAAAAACAAGTTGGACCCGTGTGCCTTCTGGCTGTGCGTGCTGAAGTTCCCATGGCAGTTGAAAATGTGAAGAGCAGGGCATTGCCTGGCTGCCTTGGTATAAATCATTGGAGAGATAGGTTGATTTTCCAGGTTCCTCCCCTTGAAGACCAGTTAGCCTTCTTGCCTTTCTGAAGTGTGGTTGAAAAAAAAAGTGAATATAAATTTGAAGCATGGGCGCCGCCCTCGTGGTGCTGGCCACGAGAAAAGTTACATCTCTGCACCACCCTAGATTATGTCCTTGATAGTGAGGAATGCATTGATATGTGTACTTAATAGTCTTTTCATTTTTTTCCTGTTGAAGTTTTGTATATATTTTGAGGCGGTTATAGTCCTGATATGGCTGTGCGCAGTTGGCTGGGCTTTGAACAACAATACCATAACAATTTGTTTATTTGTATATAGAAAACATGGTCACTGATTACATCATGCTTGTTTTTTCCTTGACAGCAGCGTCAGAAACTACGCAGGCTCTGTGGGCGCTGCAGCGGGTCTTCTGGCCTTGTTCTCCACTAGTCAAAAGTGATGGCCACCGTCTTCCCCAACCAACTGCTGTATTGTTGGGCAAATGTGTGTAGCATGTTTTTTTGTGTGTGTGTAGTCATGCAAGATTGGCCTGTTTTTAGTGCGAGGTGTGTCTAGCAGATTGTATACATTTTGAACTTTTTTCACATACATGCCTTTGTGTTATGTGCCTAGCAGATTGTATATGTTTTGAGCTTTTTCGCATATGTGCTTTCCCGTCCCTCAGCATAGTAGGGTTTGGATTGTTCGGTACCCACCTTAGTGCTCCAGTCATTCTGGCAATGTTTGATAAAATCTTACCTTTTACTTTCACTCAGGATTGATGATTGGGTACAAGTATTAAGTACATTTTTGGCTCTAGGGAAATGAAACACGGAGAAGCAATTTCAGGTAATTTAGGCCCGTTTTTATGTATGCTTTAGTGTCCTTTGTATTCAGGTATGTTTTTTAAATCCCCTGTGCGATGAATTTGACGGAGTAGTCAGTGCCAGGGAAATCTCCATAGATTACGTGCGCAAAGGCATTGTATGTGTACTTAATTTTCTTTTCTTTTTCCTGTTAAAGTTTTGTATGTTTTGAATGGTTGTAGCCCTGATATGGCTCTGCGCAGTCGGCTGGGTTTTGAACAACAATAACAGTTTGTTTGTATGTATATAGAAGACATCGTCACTGATAGCGCCATGCATGTTTTTTTCCTTGACAGCAGCGTCAGAAACTACGCAGGTTCTGTGGGCGCTGCTGCGGGTCTTTTGGCCTTGTTCTCCACTAGTCAAAAGTGATGGCCACCGTCTTCCCCAACAAAACTGCTGTATCGTTAGGCAGATGTGTGTAGCATGTTTGTGTGTGTTTGATCATGCAAGATTGGCCTGTTTTAGTGCGAGGTGTGTCTAGTAGATTGTATACGTTTTGGGCTTTTTCACATATGTGCCTTCCCATCCCTCAGCATAAAAGGGTTGGATTGTTCGGTACCCACTCATTGCTCCAGTCATTCTGGCGATATTTGATAAAGTCTTACGTACTTTCTCTTAGGATTGATGATTGGGTACATGTATTAATTTAACCCTTTGACTCCCGCACCTTATCCACCAACTACAAAAACTTAACCCTTTGATTCCTTCACCGTGTCTACCAGCTTCCTGCAGGAAGTCGGTGGATAGGGTGAGGGAATCAAAGGGTTAAGTTTGTGCTTTGTTTGCATGGTTGGCAATACAGGATGCTGGTGGACAGGGTGTGGGAGTCAAAGGGTTAAGTGTACTTTTGGCTATAGGGAAATGAGACAATTTTACATAATTTAGGCCTGTTTTTATGTATGTTTTAGTATGCTTGGTCATGTTTAAATTCGTATTCAGATATGTTTTTTTTTAAATCCCCTGTGCAATAAATTTGAGGGAGTGGTCAACACCAGGGGCATCTCCTTAGATTATGTGCGTGAATGCATTGATATGTGTAGGGGCCTACTTAATTTTTATTTCCTTTTTTCTTTTTCCTTTTGAAGTATTGTGTATGTTTTGAAACAGTCATAGCCCTGATATGGCTCTACGCAATCGGCTAGGCTTTAAACAAAAATACCAGTAAGATGCTGGTGCTTCAAGGGTCTCTTTCCCCTCCATGCCAGCTTATTGGGTTTTGCGCAGGCTTAAGGAGTCTGCTAGAGATGACCGCTGGCAGATTTGGGTGGAAATGTGTACTCCTGAATGCGGTGAATCGTCTAAATCAAACTCCAGATCCAGACTCCTTCAAACATCGAAAATACGCAATGTTTTAGAAAGGGTAGTGAGAGAAAAATGACAGGAAAGAAATCATTATGTTCGTTGGTACGAAAAGATGGATGGAATGCATGTTTTGTACTCAATGCATTTTGATATTATTTCAAGTCAAAGTATGTGAACTTATTGAGCTGTATAGTGTTTGTCAGTCTGTGTTATTTTGATATTGTAGTTTTTTCGCTTTCCGAGCAGCGTTTTCTCTGACGCAGTGTGCTTGCTGTTTGACCCACTTTGTGCAGAAATACTGTCACTGCGCAGTCTGCATACTCTTTGTCTTTGATGGGTATGCATGGTGGGAGTTTTTGTGTTTCTGTAAACTTGGAACATTTGTATGGTTTACATTACAATCTGTAGTACGTGTATTTAATATTTGGTATTCGTATACACATGTTTGGGAGTTGAGGAGCCAGCACGCCTGCACATACATTGAGATGGGAAATCAGAAACGTTTTCACCTTTAACCCCTCAGGTGGTATCCATGCGGGTCTGAACCCAGACTTTCTACTTGGAAGTTCAGTCTTAACCACTTGGTCATCACGCTCATAAAGTCATGGTCTGTCAGATCCCTTTTCTCCCTTGGTGTGTGTGTGTGTGTGTGTGTGTGTGGATTAAAAAAAATTTTTTTTTTATAGCAGAGCAAAATCATTTGTATCAGACTTCATGTTTAACCCTTTGGCTCCCACATTCTATCCACCAACTGCAAAAACTTAACCCTTTGACTCCCTCATCCTGTCCACCAGCTTCCTGCAGGAAGATAGTGGATAGAGTGAGGGAGTCAAAGGGTTAAGTTTTTGCTTTGCTAGCATGGTTGGCAATAGACAGTGCTGGTGGACATGGTGCGAGAGTCAAAAGGTTAACATATCGGCAATACGTCTACATTTTCAGCAAAGGGTCTATGTGCATGAATTTACTGCCAACTTCTATGAATTTTTATTCATTCATGTATTTGTGTAATGTTCTGTATGGGAAGATACTGTTAAGAATTTACATGAGGTTAACCATTTCATGCATGTACTGATACATGTCTGCAGGGTTTGTGTGTTGGATGAGACAAGGCAGCAGATGAAAAAAATCTATTTGTGTGTGTGTGTGTGTTTTTTTTAATAAAGAACATTAAGATGATTGTTCTGCTCGTTTTCTGTGATGGAGGTTCTTGCAGTATGTGTGTGTGTGTGTGTGTGTGTGTGTGTGTGTGTGTGTGTGTGTGTGTGTGTGTGTGTGTGTGTGTGTGTGTGTTGTGTGTGGTGTGTAACTTTACTGAGTAGGTGTGTGTATGCAGAAGAGAGACTAAGAAAGATGAAATTGGATGATTAAGCTGGTTTCACTTTGTGTGTGTGTGTGTGTGTGTGTGTGGTGTGTGTGTGTGTGTGTGTGTGTGGTGTGTGTGCACGCTTGCTTTGTTTTTGTTTTGTTTTGTTTTCTTGTTTGTTTTGGTTTTGTTTTTATTATGGTCTGGTGATGTCATCTTAGTATTTCTTAGGACCATTGATATGTGTACTTGATTTTCTTTTCTGTTTTTTTTTTTTCTATTGCAGTATTACGCATATTATGAGATGGTTATAGCTCTGAAAGAAACCTACAAAATCTTGTGAATATACTAGAAATAGAAAGCAAAGGTAAGGGGCTGGAACTAAACAGCAGGAAGACTGAAGTCATGGTGATCAGTAAAAAATATGAAATCCCCTCATGCAAAATAACAGCAAATGGCACAACCTTGACACAGGTTGATACATTCAAATACCTGGGAACGATCATTTCATCAGACGGCAGATGCACATCAGAAATAGCCGGCAGAATCGGCCAAGCCAAAACAGCATTCAAGAAGATGACAAGCATTCTTACCAACAAATGCCTGTCAATTAACATCAGGAAGAGAGTTCTTGAATGTTATATAGAACCAATACTGTTGAATGGATGCGAGGCGTGGACAGTCAACAAACAAAGCCAGAACAAGATTGAGGCAGCCGAGATGTGGTTTCTCAGAAGAATGTTGAGAGTTCCATGGGCAGCAAAGAAAACAAACGAGACAGTCTTGATAGAGGCAGACATAAGTAGATCACTCATAAGGAAGATTAGGAAAAGACAGGCAACATTTATAAGCCATTTTATGAGGAAGGGGGATTTGGAGTAACTGGTCACAACGGGAAAGCTGGAGGGAAAGAGAGCACCGGGTAGACCCAGGGAGAGAATGCTGGACGGACTTGCAGAGTGGCTGGGGACAAGGAGGGTGGGGGAGATGCTATGGGCAACGAGAGGTAGAGACAGATGGAAGTCTATGGTCGCCAACGCCATGCGGCAGGGCACCTGATGATGATGATAGCTCTGATATGGCTGCGCAGTCAGCTGTGCTTTTACCCTTTGACTCCCAGTCCTATCCACCAACTGCAAAAACTTAACCCTTTGACTCCCTCACCCTTCCACCAGCTTCCTGCAACTTAACCCTTTGACTCCCTCACCCTATCCACCAGCTTCCTGCAGGAAAGGAGTGAAAGGATAAAGTTTTTCCTTTGCTGGCATGGTTGACAATGCAGGATGCTGGTGATCAGGGTACGGGAGTCAAAGGGTTGAGTTTTTGCTTTGCTAGCATGATTGACAATGTAGGATGCTGGTGGACAGGGTGGAGGAGTCAAAAGGATAAACAAAGATAACAAAAAGCCCCTTCTCTTCTGCATCAAGTCTATAGTAGTGAAGTGTGCAAGGGGTATGATATGTGAATAAAGGAAATAAGAGTAAGCGTGTGCAATTTATAGGCCTACAACGTGTATGCTATGTATGACATATTTACATCCTAACATCCACAGAGGTTAGGAGCGAATCATGAAAACAAATGGAATTCGTATTTTCGTTATTTCAAACTTAAAACCTTTAAGATTAGTTCAATATTGAGCCAGAATAAGGCAGTCATGATAAAAGATTTCCACAAGGTAAACGTGCTTTCTATCATATATCTGTATGTAGGTCTGCCTCAGTTCAACCTTTAATGTTTCAACATCTGCCGTGGGGATGCCAGGGGCTCTTTAAGTATAAATACATGTATCATCATTTTCTGGAAGTTCTGTGCTAGAAGTTGCCTCTTTTCTGTCACTGTCTTTGTTTTGCCTTGCTTCTTTGCTTTCTGTCATTTCTTCCTATCATTTTCTGCCTTGCTGGTCATTTCACCTACATGCGTTCGTTTTTTTAGTATGAAGAGAGTCACCACGTTCTGGAAAATCTGTGCTAGAAATTTCCTCTTTTCTGTCACTCCCTTTGTTTCTGCCCTGTTCCTTTGCTTTCTGTCATTTCTTCCTATTGTTTTCTGCCTTACTGATCCTTTCCCTTTTACCTGTATGATTGTGTTCGTTAGAGTCTTGCGTATATTCTCTTAGGACTGATAGTTGGGTACATGTATTAAGTAGGCCTACGTTTTGGGCTCCAGGGAAATGAGATATGCGGAACCAATTTTAGGTAACTTAAGCCCGCTTTTATATGTTTTGATATCCTTAGTTATGTTTCAAAACATTTTTTTGTGTTCAGGTGTGTTTTTCAAATCCCCTTAGATTATGTGCGCGAATGCATGGATATGTGTACTTAATTTTCTTTTCCTTTTTTTTTTTTCCTGTTGTAGTATTGGATGTTTCGAAATGGTTGTAGCCTGGATACAGCTCTATGCAGTCGGCTGGGCTTTAAACAATAATAAAAACAACGAAATGTTTCAACTTAAGCTTTTATTTCATCAAATCTACATTTGTAGATGTAAAAGATTTCGTAAAGTAGGCCTTCTGTTAGGTAAAATATTTCGTCTGTTTTAGGTGGGTTTTTGTTTGTTTGTTTTTGTTTTTCGTCTGTTCCAAATAAAACCAGTTCAACGTTGAGTTGTTTCTCTGTGAGTGTTGACAATTTTTCTTTCAAAACTGTTTTTAACTGTATCTAGAAAGCATTTGAGAAATGGCAATACCACAAATAATGATGTAATTTTTTTTTCTACATCTCAAAATTTGCATGTCATTATCAACTATTCCCATTCTGTACCAACGAATATGACTAAATTACCATAGCAAAGTCTTAAGTTGAAACCGTTTCATTTTTCATCCTTGTGATTTTTAGAACAGTCTTTCATTCCACTTGTGTTTTGGTTTTATTCTCCCATTTCCCAAAAAATCTTACGTTATGCTCTATCCCGTCACGGAGCAAGCTCTAATGGGCCTAGACCTTTAAACCTTAACGGACACCAATTACGGTTTGTAGTGCTTTATTGGTTTCAGTTTGTCGTGATTATTTGATTCTATTCTCCTTTTCCTGATATAATCTTTGCTTGTATGCAACTTAAGTCATTCGGGTACATGAATCTTATTCCCCACTGCTTTGAAAAGGCTTCATGGCTTATAAATCGTCTATGTTCGTTCAAGAGATCTACATCTTTCTTAGAAATTTCCAGCTTGATACATCAACTTGCACTGTCACAGTACAATCATGAACAAAGATTGTAGCCAGCAACCCACCATAAAGTGAATCTTGACATCAGTTTCAGATGCGTGGATCTACGATAGGCCCGATACTGTTGCACGGACGTGAAGTCAGAACAAGATTGAGGCAACTGAAATGTGGTTTCTAAGAAGAATGTACGAGTTCCATGGATAGCAAAAACAAAAACAAACAAACAAAAACAAACAAAACAAAAAACACAAAAAACAAACAAAAAACAAAACAAAAGAAAACAAACAAAAACCGAGACAGTCCTGATGGAACAGACATAAAAAAGAGTATTAATGAAGGAGATTAGGAAAAACGGGCAACATAAATAGGACATTTTATGAGACAAGAGAAAGTAGAGCACCTAGTCACAACAAGAAAGTAGGAGGGAAAAAGAGCACCAGATAGACCCAGGGAGAAAATATTGGACGGTTTTGCTAAGTGAGTGGCTGAGGACAGAGAGGGTGGGAGATGTATTTGCAGCGACAAGGGATAGATTCGTATTGAGGGCCATGATCGCCAACGCCATGCGGCAGGGCACATGATGATGGTAATGAGATCTAAGCCTAAAAACGTCCGGCATGATTTCAGTGATTCCATGTCGTCAGTAGAAACTTGACACCGGTTTCAGCTCCTAAAAGCATTCGGCATGGTATTGATAGTTTTATATCGTCATAATTATTATCTGGTGGTTTTTTTTTTTCTTCCTTCCTTTTTTTAGTCATTAGTTTTGCTATATGACGTAACTTTTGTTAGGTGACGTAAGCCTTTGGCCATATTTTGTTTCGGAAATTGGCTTTAGACCTGTCAGGAATGTAAATTTAAAATCCAAAGTCGCGAAGCTTTTCCATTCATTGAAATTTACCCAGTAAATTGTGCGTTAATCGTTCAGAAATTACAAGCGTCATTGGCTGTTGTAAGCAGTTTTGATACGGAGTTAATTTTTCCTGTTGGTTTGCGGCTTGTGTGGGTACAAACCAAGATACACCCCTTTCGATCCTCTTTGAAGACAATTAGATAACTTCTGCAAAAAAACCGAAAGCACAAACCAGCAGCTGAAAACAAAAATTCAACTGAAGACAGTCCAGAATAAACACAGTTTTTCGAGTTTTGGACATGAAGAAGGCACGGTTACTTTTGTTGCTGATTTTAATCTGAATGATGGACAACAAAGTAATCTATTTTTTGATCGATGGACGTAAAGAACAAGCCGAATTTCGCAGCGACGTTCAAAGTGAAGATGTGCGAGGTAAGAGTAGGTGAAGTCTAGAATCTAGCTTCATGCAGTTCATTGTCCCAGTCAGACAATGAGTGTTATACCTATATAGAACCGATAATGTTATACAGTTGTGAGGCATGCAAAGCCAGAACAAGATTGAGGCAGCCGAAACGTGGTTTCTAAGGAGAAGAATGTTGAGAGTTCCATGGACATCAAAGACAAAAACAAATAAACAAAAAACAAAAAAAACAAACAAACAAAAAACCGAAACAGCCCTGATGGAGGCGAATACAAGAACTGACAAGATCATTGATAAGGAAGATTAGGAAAAGACAAGCAACATTTATAGGCCATTTTACGAGGAAAGGGGAATTAGAGCACCTGGTCACAGCAGGAAAGCTGGAGGGAAAGAGAACATCAGATAGACCCAGGGAGAAAATATTTGACGGACTTGCAGGGATAGATGCATATTGAAGGCTATGATTGCCAACGCCGTGCGGTAGGGCACATGATGATGATGATGACTAGATGAGTCAGACCATTTTTATTATTCATCATCATCAGGTGCCCTGCCGCATGGCGTTGGAGATCATGGACTTCCATCTGTCTCTATCTCTCGTTGCCCCTAGCATCTCTCCCACCCCGTCGTCCCCAGCCACTCTGCAAGTCCGTCCAGCATTTTCTCCCTGGGTCTACCTGGTGCTCTCTTTCCCTCCAGCTTTCTCGTTGTGACCAGGTGCTCCAAATCCCCCTTCCTCGTAAAATGGCCTATAAATGTTCCTGTCTTTTCCTGATCTTCCTTATGAGTGATCTACTTGTGTCTGCCTCCATCAAGACTGTCTCGTTTGTTTTCTTTGCTGTCCATTTTTTTTTATTATTATTATATTTTATCACTTTTTTTTTTTTTTTTTTTTTTTTTGCGATCCAATTTTTGTCGGATGCGTGCATGTACGTTTTTTGTCCACACTGTGCAGGCAGTAGGCCTATGTTGCCATCACCTTCTGCATACTCCCTCGTTGATGGGCATGCATGCTCGATGTTTTTCATGTTTCCATAAGTCAGCCACTGACATGATTTAACAGTATGTTTAACATGCCTGTTTGATATTCTGCATACGTATACACACGTAGGGGGTTTAAGCACTAACACTGTTTTGTACTTATGTTGACCACGGAGATTGGAAAAATCCACACCTTTAGCCTACCCACCAGACGGAGGTGTCTAAACGGGATTGATCCCAGGACCTCCGGATCGGAAATTTTAGTCTGTATGCATATATACATCTAATCTGTTGCATGAAAGATGTGTTTGTTTTTGTAATTTTTGAACTTTTTGTTTTGTTTTGTTTTGTTGTGTTTAGTATTTTGTATTTACTACATGAAAATCAGGCTGCGATGCAGCGCAGCCCAACCATTATTATTATTTTCCTGTTTATATAATGCCACGCCTTGTACTCAAAAAGAAAAAAGCTGACCACATATCTCCTCTCCTGGCACAACTTCACTGGCTCCTGTATCAAAACGCATACAGTACAAACTAGACACCATTGCTACAAAAGCCTCAATAACGCAGCCCCGTTTACCTGTCAAGCCTACTTGAGATCTATGTTCCCTCACGTACCCTCCGCTCTGCCTCCGATCCTCTGACTTTTGCTTTCCACGCACTAAGCTCAATACCTATGGTCCACGAGCCTTCTCTGTTTATGGTCCACTCTCCTGGAACAAACTTCCTCTCTCAGTCAGTCAGCAACCTACTTTAGTCTCCTTCTCAAATCACCTTCTCTCAAAATCTGACCTTCTCACCCTCTGCATAAAATCCTGACTCACTCAAAATCACATTGCAGTATGTATCCCTCTATAATTCCATTGTTATTTTTTAATTTATAGCCATGTAGTGTGCTCTGTAATGTGTCATTGCTTTTTGTTGTTTTCTGTTTAGATTGGTGTGTGTGTGTGTGTGTGGCGTGCATGTGGTGCGTGCGTGCGTATGTGTCTGTTCAGCGCTTAGATTTGATTTCTATGAAGATTTTGCGCTATAGGTATAAATATTGTAATTATTATTATTATTATTAATATTATTATTATTATTTATTATATGTATTTGATTGTACATCAAGTGATTATCATAGGTTTTCCTGTTGTCATGTTTACATATGAAGGAAAAGAACCTTCTGACCAAGGGATGTGGTGAAGGGGATATGGGAAGGTGAAGCAACGGACGCCGAAGAGTGGGACCACCTTGACAAAAGTGTACCAGAAGCTGGTGGATAGGGTGAGGGAGTCGAAGGATTAAGGTGTTGCTTTGAAAGCATGGTTGACATTGCAGGATGCTGGTAGACGGGGTGCGGGAGTCAAAGGGTTAATGTTTTCATCATTCTCAGTGGTGGTGTAAGTTTAATGTTTGGTAGATCCCATTCCTCATTCTCCATTTAAGGACCTTGCCAACGCAGGCTGAGATAGTCTGCTGGGCAATTGCCGGCAGATTTTGGGTGGAGCGCATATGGATTTGTTTGAATGCGATGACTCTTCTTGAACAAACTCCAGAGTTCACACACCAATCAAAGTAGACGATGGCCTGTTTTTAAAAATAAATTTTGTGTTCGTTTTCGCGACGATAGCCTGAACAGGCTCCTGCAGCGTAAATTATCCAGAATTATCCAGATCGTATCCATACTCTTCTCTCTTTCTCTCTGTGTGTGTCTCTCTCTGTCTGTCCGTCTGTCTGTCTTTCTCTCTCACTCACTCTCTGTCTCTCTGTCTGTCTCTGTCTGTCTCTCTGTCTCTGTCTGTCTCTCTGTCTCTCTGTGTCTCTGTCTGTCTGTGTCTCTATCTGTCTGTCTGTCTCTCTGTCTCTCGTTTTGTTCTGGGTGTTGTTGTGCTTTTCTTTTTCTTTTTTTCCTTTTCTCTCTCTCTCTCTCTCTCTTTTTTTTTTTTTTTAATAAAATGCTTTTCTTTGTAATTTATTTTGCCATCACGTTGTATCATATCTATCAGAGGTGTTTCGTGCTGCGGGGGAAGCGGGTCCTTGCGACATCCTAAGGCTGAAAAACACTCGAGGCAGCATCATCCCCATCTCTGGACGCATACCTGCCAACACCCCTGACAAACGTTATGTGCTGGAGGTCATCTGCCTCCATCCGCCTAATGGTGGGTCTCTGTCAGTGTGTCTGTCTCTTTGTCTTTCTGCTGTCTGTCTGTCAGTCTGTTGGTCTGTCGGTATGTATGTTTTCTCTTGGTTCATTCTCTCACCTTCTGCTCACCATTTTCTTCTTCTTGTTCTTGTTCTTTTTTCTTTTTTTTTTTTTTTCTTTCTTTTTTTTTTTATTATAAATATGTTGAATTTTTTTTTTTTACATTTGTGTGTTACATATCGTGAGGTCAGAGGCTGTAGTCTGCTACTGGTAAGCAAGTAACCCAATATAAACTGCCGCATGTGCTGAGTGAATTCCCCAGATCCCCACCACCCCACCCCGCCCTCCACAAAAGAGTCCCCAACATGGAGAGGGATGGGCTCCGCCAGGTCTGATCTGCCCACGAGAAGCCGTTTGACATAAAAGAATGTGCAGAGACCCAGGTTTTGACACACAACTGACAGAGCTGAAAGAATCTGCTGTTGAACAGTTCTTCAGTGCGCCGCTCCAATGACTGTTCACGGAGTTAAGTGAGAAGAAGAAAATAAAAGAAGAAGAAAAAGAGGAAGAAGAAGGAGGAAGAAGAGGAGACAAGAAGAAAAAGGAGGAGGAGGAGAAGGAGGAGGAGGAAGAAGAAGAGACATGCAAAGAGGAAGAAGAAGAAAAAGGAGAAGAAGGAGGAGGAAGAGAAGAAGAAGAAGAAAAAAAAGAAGGAGGCGGAGGAAGAGGAAGAGAAGAAGAACAAGAAAAAGAATGGAGGAAGAGAAGAAGAAAAAGGAGGAGAAGGAGGAACAGGAGGAGGAGAAGATTAAGAAGAAGAAGAAAAAAAGAGGAGGAGGGAGGGGAGAAGTAGGAGGAAGATGAGGAGGAGAAGAAGAAGTTTTTCAAAAAGAAGAAGAAAGGTTATGTAATGATAAAGAAGAGGAAGAAGTAGAAGAAAAAGAAGAAGAAGAAAAAGAAGAGGAGGAGGGGGAGGAGAAGAAGAAGATGAAGAAAAAGAAGAAGAAGAAGAAATGTTACATAATGATAAAGTAGAAGAAGAAGAATGCGAAGAAGAATGCGAAGAAGAATGCGAAGAAGAATGCGAAGAAGAATGCGAATGCGAAGAAGAATGCGAAGAAGAATGCGAAGAAGAATGCGAATGCGAAGAAGAATGCGAAGAAGAATGCGAAGAAGAAGAAGAAGAAGAAGAAGAATGCAAAGAATGCGAAGAAGAAGAAGAATGCGAAGAAGAATGCGAAGAAGAAGAAGAATGCGAAAGAAGAAGAAGGAATGCGAAGAAGAATGCGAAGAAGAATGCGAAGAAGAATGCGAAGAAGAAGAAGAATGCGAAGAAGAATGCGAAGAAGAATGCGAAGAAGAAGAAGAAGAATGGAAGAAGAAGAAGAAGAAGAAGAAGAAGAAGAAGAAGAAGAAGAAGAAGAAGAAGAAGAAGAAGAAGAAATAGAAAAAGAAGAAGAAATGTGATATAATGATTCAAAGGCCAATCTAGTCGTGCATGTTCTGACAGGCGAACGGAAGAAGGATGATCCCCAGCCAGAAAAGATAAGCAAAGTCGAGAAAATGCTTCTCACAGTTAAACAAAGGTATAGTATTATACTGCTGTGCATAGACGATTACA
This sequence comes from Monoplex corrugatus, assembly GCA_030674185.1. Classification (NCBI taxonomy): domain Eukaryota; kingdom Metazoa; phylum Mollusca; class Gastropoda; order Littorinimorpha; family Ranellidae; genus Monoplex; species Monoplex corrugatus. The sequence continues at coordinate 11,846,254 of JAPXFY010000032.1, read as the reverse complement.
TGTACATGCTCCCTCAAAGTGTCTCTCTGTCTGTTACCGTTAAAACTATTTCTGTCTGTCTGCCTGTCTGCCTGTCTGTCTGTCTGTCTGCCTGTCTGTAATGCTGCTTACAGTTAAACAAAGATAATAGTAGGCCTACTGTGCATAGACGATATAGACGATTACGTGCTCTCTGTCTGTCTGTCTGTCTGTCTGTCTGTCTCTCTCTCTTCTCTTTCTCTCTGTCTCTGTGTCTCTCTGTCTGTCTGTCTCTCTGTCTCTGTCTCTGTCTGTTATCTATCTCTCTATCTCTCTATCTCTCTATCTATCTACCTATCTATCTATCTTATCTATCTATCTATCTATCTATCTATCTATCTGTCTATCTATCTATCTATCTATCTATCTATCTATCTATCTATCTATCTATCTATCTATCTATCTATCTCTCTGTCTGTCTGTTACTGTTAGTCACGAATAGCAATGATAGTAATGTTGGTTCCTTCTGTCCGTCTGTCTGTCTGTCTGCCTGTCAGCCTGTCTGCCTCTGTCTGTCTGTCTGTCAATGTGTAATACTGCTCACAGTTAAACAAAGCTATAGTATTGGAACTGTGCATAGACGATTGCATGTACATGCTCTCTCTGTCTTTTTCTCTGTCTGTTACTGTTACTGTGTTAGTCATGAAAAATAAACTAAGTAACACCACTCTTGAGAGTCACGGAGTTATCTCCCATGTAGAATTTCTCAAACCCAACACTGTTTGCGCTACCCATTCAGCTAGCACAGACGCAGCCACAAAGCATAAAGTGGTAAGCTCAGAACATTCTCCCTGCTTCCCTCTTATTTCTTTTGGTATGAAAAATAAAGTTTAGCAGTGAGAGTGATGTTGGTTCCTTCATGCTATAACTGTCTGTCTGTCTTTCTGCCTGCCTGACTGTCTGTCCGTCTTTCTGTCTGTCTGTCTGCATGCCTGCCTGTCTGCTTGTCTGTAATGGTGCTCACAGTAAAAGATAGACCATTAAATGCTCTCTCTCTCTCTCTCTCTCTCTCTCTCTGAGTCTCTGCCGGTTACTGTTCGCCACGAACAACAATGATAGTAATGTTGATACCTTCAGGTTAAAACTGACTGTCTGTCTGTCTGTCTGTTTGTCTGCCTGCCTCCCTGCCTGTCTGTCTGTCAGCCTGTGATGCTGCTAACCGTTAAAGAAAGGTATAATATTAGTACTGTGCATAGACGGTTACATGTACATGCTCTCTCTAAGTGTTTTTCTGTCTGTTACTGTTACTCACGAAAAATAATGTATACATGTAGAAACGATGATGATGTTGCTTCATTCATGTTATAACTCTGTCTGTCTGTCTATCAGCCTGTAATGCTCCTCACCTTTGGTACTGTGCATAGACGATCACATGCTCTTTCTGTATGTCTCTCTGTCTGTTACTGTTAGTCACGAAAAGTAACGTAATAATATAGCAATGATATGTGTGTGTGAGAATAATCATGATGAGGACAAGGAATAGAATCAAAAGAGAAAATTAATAGCAGAAGAACAGTGTGGATTTGTGGAGGGGAAAGGAACTATTAATGCCATATACATCCTAAGAACTAAGGAACTATTAATGCCATATACATCCTAAGAACTATCATAGAGAGGTCAATTGAGATGAATAAGGATTTGTATTTTGTGCTTTGTTGACTATACCAAGGCTTTCGATCGGGTACGACATGAAGAATTGATCAACCAACTGGAGAGACTCAATGTCGATGGAGAAGATCTACGAATAATCAGGAATATGTACTGGGAACAAACAGCTGCAATGAGAATAGAAAACAATATAAGCTCTTTTCAAAACATCAAAAGAGGAGTCAGACAGGGTTGTGTTTTGTCACCAGATCTGTTTTCACTATATAGCGAAAACATCATGAGAAACTTAGAAGAAGACCCTGGATTAAAGGTTGGAGGGAAAATGATAAACAACATTCGGTACGCAGATGACACCGTGCTAATTGCAGAAAATGAAAGGGACCTACAAAACCTTGTGAATATACTAGAAACAGAAAGCAAAGGCAAGGGGTTGGAACTAAACAGCAGGAAGACTGAAGTCATGGTGATCAGTAAAAAACATGAAATCCCCTCATGCAAAATAACAGCAAATGGCACAACCTTGACACAGGTTAATAAGTTCAAATACCTGGGAACGGTCATTTCATC
>JAPXFY010000032.1:11829061-11836561 GCA_030674185.1 Monoplex corrugatus | reverse complement strand
TAGCAGAAGCAGCAGCAGCAGCAAAAACAGCAAAAGCACCAGTAATGTATAATGATACTACTATTACTACTACTACTACTACTACTACTACTACTGTTGATCATAATGACGATGATAATCATGATGATGGTAATAACAACAACACTAATAATAATGATAATAATGACGATGATGATGATATGATGATGATAATAATAATAGTGATGACGATGATGATGATGATGATGATAATGATGATGATGATAATAATAATGATAATAATAATAATATGATAATAATAATAAAAAGATAATAATAATAATATTAATAATAATTGATCATAATGGTAATGATGATGACGATGATGATAATAATAATAATTAAAAACAATAACTAATAGATTAAACAAAATGACACTGATGGTAATATGATAATAATAGTACTAACATAACAATGATAATGAATATTTGTACAATGCCACATCTCGCAACAGTCCTAATCGCTTCACAAAAATATGAGATACAAAGGCAGACACATGTAAAGCTAAACGCATTGAAAACAAAATATTGTAAAAATGTCAAGTGTATTTGCGGCGAGCAGTTCACATTGTTTCACTGTTTATTATTTTACTGCAAAATGCTACGTTCTTTTTTACCGAAAATGTTTACACAAGAAAACTATTCTGAAACTCATTTAAAAAAAGTAACATCAGATCAATCTTTGTTAATTAAAATTTCAGAATCATTAGTTCACAGTCCTGTTAATGCATTACTTTAACTTTATGCAGTTTGTGTTTTAGTGTTAAAATTTCTCTTGTTGAAGTTAATTGTTACTAATGTTAATTAAGTTATTTATGATTTTTTATTCTGTCTCCCCTCTGTCCCAATCCAACCTGTCCAAGTATCGTTCTCCATTTTATTTTATGTATACATATTTTTTTTTACCCTTCTCCCCCCCTCCCCCGTCTAATATCACTTATAGTGAAAAGACGTTAAATCAAAGAACGAACGAACGAACATGTAAAGTAAATACACGTCTGCTTCTACGACTGTGATGAATTCAGGTAAATTTAATAAGACAGATCTCCCACAATAGAGAAACCACCCAGAAATCATCAGCAAGAGTGGCATGAGACCGGACACAGTTGTCTACTCCCATTCATCCAAACAAGTGATTCCACTAGAGCTAACTGTACCATACGAAAGTAGAATGGAGGAAGCCCATATCTATTACAAGACTGAAAAGTATGCCAGTCTAGGCAGCAACTTGAGGACATCTGACTTTCAAGCCAAAGTCCTTGCCATGGAAGTTGGAGCAAGGGGGTTGAGAGGCACATCAGCCTATAATCTCATGAAGCAGTTCTCGATTTCGGGAAGAGAGAGGACCAGAGTTCTAAAGGCAATGGCAGAAGCAGCGGAAAAAAGCTCCAGCTGGATCTGGACCAGGAGGAACAGAACTGAACTCCTTTAGGCTTAAAATTCCCCCGTATGTCGCTGGTGACTGATAGCCGAGTGGTTAAGACATCCGTCCAAAGGGTGACTTTATCTTGAGAAACCTGACCACCTAGGATGCGCGGGTTCGATTCCCGGAGGACACAATTTTTATTACAAAGAAAATGGCGACAGCAGAGTATCCAGGATTAATGACTTAGATGCGGCCCGGCCTCTTCAGAATGTCAGGAGTTGAAGGCCGAAACACTTGCTCTCCCCATAGTTTCTTACTACAAATAATGGTAAAGAAGCAATGCAGGTAAATTGGATAAAATCCACTACAATGTCAATTGCTCGTGAACAGTGAAAAAAGTGGTAGTATTAATACTGGTGAATATGGTAGTGAATATACGAATGGCAGCTATCGTCGTTGCAGACGCAATAATAGCAACAGTTGTAGGAGTTACAGATGTTGTAATGATTATAATGGCACTAATAGTAGTAGCAGAAATTTCAGAAACTTCAGCGACATCATTGGTGCTGAAAACTGATTTTCCATGTTCCAACGCGCGGACTTGCAGAGTGGAGAAAACTCCAGCGCACAATTCCTTCATACCTCGAGATCAGTGGATGCTATTTGAAAAACAAACCCCAGTAGATGGAGCTCGTCATTTCTGTCAAGCCAGTCTGTCTAGACAACTTTGATTTCAAATCCACGAAGTTTCCAAAATCTTGTGAACATAATAGAAATAGAAGGCAGAAATAAAGGGCTGGAGAATGAAGTCATGGTAAAACTAAAAAACAAGAAATCTTCTCATGCAAAATAACACCAAATGGCACAATTTTTAGACAAGCTGATAAATTTAAATATCACAGAAATATTCAGTAGTATCGGACAAGCTAAAACAGCATTCAAGAAGATCAAAAGCGTTCTTACCAACAAATTCCTATCAATTAACATCGGGAAGAGAGTTCTTGAGTGTTTGATAGAACCGATACTGTTGTACAGACGTGAGACGTGGACAGTCAATACGCGAAGTCAGAATAAGATTGAGGCAACTGAAGTGTGGTTTCTAAGATGAATCTTGAGAGTTCAATAGACAGCAAAGAAAACAAACGAGACAGTCTTCGAGGAGGCAGACAAAAAGAAAATTAACAAAGAAGATTAGAAAAAGACAAGCAACAGTTACAAGACATTTTTGAAACAAGAAAAATTAGAGCGCCTAGTCACAACAGGGAAGCTGGAGGGAAAGATAACACCAGGTAAGACCTAATGAGAAAATATTGGACGGACTTGAAGAGTGGCTGAAGATAGAGAGAGGGTGGGAGATGTACTTGCAGCGACAAGGGACAGTTTCAGTTTCAGTTTCTAAAGATGACGTCTCCGCGCTCGGAATGATTTCCATGTGCACTAACGCCACAGGTGCCATGTGATGGAGAAATCCAGAATGATCAGTCACACGCCTTAAGCCTGCACATAAACCCATGTGCTGTCCAGGCCCTGAGGCTCTACCTAGATAGTTCCATAGCCTTGAGGTCGTAGGGGAGTGAGGTGACAGAGACTCAACACCTCAACTTTTCCCGGGGCCAGCATTGTGTGTGTGTGTGTGTGTGTGTGTGTGTGTGTGTGAGAGAGAGAGAGAGAGAGAAGGAGAGAGAGAGAGTGTGTGTGTGTGTGTCAGATGCCTGTGCTGATGAACTGGTTATACAGTGTGTGTGTGCGCTTGTGTGTGTGTGTGTGTGCGCTTGTGTGTGTGTGTGTGTGTGCGCTTGTGTGTGTGTGTGTGTGTGTATCAGATGCCTGTGCTGATGAACTGGTTGTACAGAGTGTGTGTGTGTATGTGTGTGTGTGTGTGTGTGTGTGTGTGTGTGTGTGTGTGTGTGTGTGTGCGTGTGTGTGTATCAGATGCCTGTGCTGATGAACTGTTTATACAATGTGTGTGTATGTGTGTGTGTGTGTGTGTGTGTGTGTGTGTGTGTGTGTGTGTGTGTGTGTGTGTGTGTGTGTGTTGTTTATCAGATGCCTGTGCTGATGAAATGGTTGTACAGAGTGTACACCAAGTATAACCAGGTTCCTTTCCACAACTTCCAGCACTGTTTTATGGTCAGTCAAATGGTGAGTGCTTTGACCCTTTGATTCCTGCATCCTGTCCACCAGCATCCTGCATTGTCAACCATGCTAACAAAGTAAAAACTGAACTCTTTGACTCCCTCACCCTGTCCACCAGCATCCTGCATTGTCAACCACGCCAGCAAAGCAAAAACTGAACTCTTTGACTCCCTCACCCTGTCCACCAGCATCCTGCGTTGTCAACCATGCTAGCAAAGCAAAAACTGAACTCTTTGACTCCATTACCTGCAGGAAGCTGGTGAATAGGGTGAGGGTGTCAAAGAGTTAAGTTTTAGCATCCGGGGATATGGTGCTGCAGTAATAGGGTTAACAAATTTCACTTTTGGTTTGTTCAAGATCGTATGTCCTCGCATAAAACAAACACACTTTCACACCAAAGAAGGTTTCATTCAAAAAGAAAGTGAAAGAAAGCTAGTACTGCTGTCTTGGCCTTGGGCTGGTTGGTTCTTGAATAGAGCCGCAGACTCAAGATCTCATATCTTGAGTTTAATCCCAGACTGCAACATTAAGAACTAGCCTATTCGCTGCCCATTTTAATGTTTCCATCCTGGTGGTGTCAGCTTAGTGTTTTATAGGCTCCCTCATCTCCCTCTCACTGTTTCAAAACTTTCTCAGCGCATAAGGTTTTGCGCAGGCTCAGTGACTCTGCCAGATAATTGCTGGCAGATCTGGGTGGAGCACATATGGAATTGTCGGAGTGCAGTGAGTCCCTCCTTTTCTGTCTGTCTTGGCTGGGAAACCGTAGAAGAAAATACGACGAAATGTGCCACTCTTCTTGTTGGTTGCATAGAAATTTGTGTGGATGAAACAAGACTCATAGTTTTTTTTTTTTTCACATTTGTACATAGAAAAGGTTTTCTGCAGCAAATAAAGCAAAGGAGACAGTCTTGAAACAGGCAGACACAAAAAGAACATTTATGAAGAAGATTAAGAAAAGACTAGCAACATTTGTAGGACATTTTATGGGGCAAGAGAAATTTGAGCACCTAGTCACAACAGGACAGCTGGATGTGGAAAAGAACATCAGGTAAACCCAAGAAGAAATTGTTGGACTTGCGGAGTGGATGAAGACAGACAGGGTGGAAGATGCACAGGCAGCGACAAATGATAGATTCGTACTGAGGGCCATGATCGCCAACACCATGCGCCAGGGCACATGATGATGATGATGAGACGTTTCTGGAGTGTACTAAGCTGTCAACCGATGGAAGGCAACGGGAAACCACCATCGTATTTTCCCAAGCAAATTCATGACCAGAGGAAGAGATTTCTTGAATGTTATATAGAACCGATAATGTTATACGGTTATGAGGCGTGGACAGTCAACAAGCAAAGCCAGAACAAGATTGAGGCAGCCGAGATGTGGTTTCTAAGAAGAATGTTGAAAGTTCCATGGACAGCAAAGAAATCAAATGAGACAGTGTTGATGGAGGCAGACACAAGAAGATCATTCATAAGGAAGATTAGGAATAGAAGGCAACATTTATATGCCATTTTATGAGGAAATGGGAATAGAGCACCTGGTCACAACAGGAAAGCAGAAGGGAAAGAGAGCACCAGGTAGACCCAAGGAAAAAATATCGGACGGACTTGCAGAGTGACTGAGGACAGAAAGGGTAGATGTGCTTGTGGCAACAAGGGATAGATACATATGGACGGCCATGATCGCCAACGCCATGTGGCAGGGCACTTGATCATGATAATGATGATGATGATCATGATGATGATGATGATGATGATAATGATGACTAAGCTGGCTCAGTTGTGCCGGTCAGTTGTGTACTTTTAACATTTTTTGTATAAAAACGAGGGTATTTTGGATGGCTTGACCATCTTGTTCATGTTTGTTCATTTATTTCTTTGCTTATTTATTTTTGTTGTTGTTGTTGTAGTCACAATGTATTTACCAAGTGACATTTGGATTTCTGTTCCCGAGGAGAAGGCATCACCATTAGAGCCCAGGTTTTTGACGTCTTAGGTAGATGCTTTACCCAACTTGTCCACGTGCTCCAAACCAACAGATGACAATATATTGTAAACCCAGGTTCCTGTTTGGAGCATGTGTTCAGCGTCCGTTAAAGATCCCACGGCAATGCAGGAGTTGTTTGTGGGATTGGAACCCAGGCTTTAGCCGTTCTTGACAGATACATTACCCAGCTAGGCTACACCCTCCAGACTGACAGATAACATTTAACCATAAACACTGGTTCTGCTTGCAGCAGGCACTCAACGCACGTTGAAGATCCCATGGCAACAAACAGATTGGAACCCATGTTTTTGGCATCCTAGGCAGATGTTTACCCATCTATACAACATCTTCCAAACCTATAGTATGACAGTAGACTGTGCGACCTGCACCTTTCTCCACTATCGACCAAGAGGGTGGCCAAAGGTTCGCTACTAAGACACCCTGAAAAAGTCCCTGAAGAATTCTGACAGTGAAGAAGAACAATAGGAAATCATGGCCACAAACAGGTCTGAATAGAGGTAAACTATTCGCAAGGGAACAGAAGCATATGAAAATGAAAGACTAAGCAGCCAAGTGGAAAAGCGTGTAGCAAAAAAGGCCAGAACCAACTCTGCAGAGCGTTCCATTGAGTATCCAGTAAGTGGCCGCCTGTGTGCATCAGACTTTGGCCTGAGGTCCCACATGAGGGTACACAAATAAATAAAGTGCTAGGTTGGACTTTATCAACCACGATAGTCGACCATATATACATATATAAACCAAGGTTTAATGACTACCGTACTAAACGCATCTCTCAATAAAATGGCTACTCACTTGCGTAGCTTTCATCGGCGATCCGGCCAAGGTTCTGTTTGCAGCACGCGTTCAGTCTGTCCATCCTTCAGCTTGATCTCACAACACAGGAGTTGTCTCTTTTAATGTTAGTTCCGTTAGGTGAGTGGTTAGAGCGTCACACTCATAACGCTAGGGTTGTGAGTTCAACCTTTTGGTGGGCCACTTTTTTAGGCTGATACAATACCAGTATAAAATAAAGACCAGGTAAAACGTAGTCTAGGTAGGGCCTCAGGACCTGGCCAGCTTGTGGGTTTATGTGCAGGCTTAAGGCTTGTGCTATGATCACTATACATATGCCACCTGTGACGTTTTTACATTTGGAATTCGTTCCAAGCGTGGAGACGTCACCTTGAGAAACTGAAACTGAAACTATGCAGGCTTAAGGCTTGTGCCATGATCACCATACACTTGGCACCTGTGACGTTAGTGCATATGGAATTTGTTCGGAGCGCGGAGACGTCATCTGAGAAACTGCAACTGAAACTATGCAGGCTTAAGGCTTGTGCCATGATCACCATACACTTGGCACCTGTGACGTTAGTGCATATGGAATTTGTTCGGACCGCGGAGACGTCATCTTGAGAAACTGAGGTTGAAACTGAAGCTGTCTCTTTTAGTGTCCTAGGTATGTTCGTTACCCAGTCTCTGCATACTTGACTCTACATGGTCTCCTTCTGCCAGATGTACGGGATGATCTGGCTGATCGACCTGCCCTCCAAGCTGGACCATCTGGACATCCTGACGCTTATGGTGGCCATCATCTGCCACGACCTGGATCACCCCGGCTACAACAACGCCTACCAGATCAACGCCCGCACGGAGCTGGCTCTGCGCTACAACGACATCTCCCCACTGGAGAACCACCACTGCGCCGTCACCTTCCAGATCCTGGAGAGCCCGGACTGCAACATTCTGCAGTATCTGACCCTGCAGCAGTTCCGCCAGTTGCGGGAAGGTGTCATCAGTTAGTCAATGCTTGGTCTGTATTAGCTTAGAGTGACACACTGTTACAGGTATATAAGTGGTACTACACCTATTTGCAACAAGAGATAGAAACAGATGGAAGGCCATGATTGCCAATGCCACGTGGCAAGACACCTGATGATGATGATGATGATGATGATGATGACATCTATTTGTCCGTCATCAGGTTAGTC
>JAPXFY010000032.1:11819061-11824061 GCA_030674185.1 Monoplex corrugatus | reverse complement strand
CATACCATATCATACCATACCATACCATATCATACTATGCCATACCATACCTACCATACCATACCATACCATACCATACCATACACCTACCATACCATACCATACCATACCATACCATACCATACCATACCATACCATACCATACCATACCATACCATACAGTTCTAAGCACAGGACAAAACAGCACAACATTTCACAGAACAACACAGCACAGCACAGCATGGCGTGGCATAATATGAAACAGCACAACACAGCAAAACACACCAAAGCACAGCTCAGTACAGCACAGTATACCGCAGCATGGCACAAAACAACATAGAATAACACAACACAACACAACACAACACAGCACAGCACAACACAACACAACACAACACAACACAACACAACACAACACAACACAACACAACACAACAACCAACCAACCAACCAACCCAACCCAACCCAACCCAGCCCAGCCCAGCCCAGCCCAGCCCAGCCCAGCCCACGCCAGCACAGCACAGCCCACGCACAGCACAGCACAGCACACAGCACAGCACAGCACAGCACAGCACAGCACAGCGGAACACAGCACAGCACAGCGGAACACAGCACAGCACACACAGCACAGCGGAACACAGCACAGCACAGCGGAACACAACATAGCACAGCGGAACACAACACAGCACAGCGGAACACAACACAGCCACAGCGGAACACAACACAGCACAGCGGAACACAACACAGCACAGCGGAACACAACACAGCACAGCGGAACAAAACACAGCACAGCGGAACACAACACAGCACAGCGGAACACAACACAGCACAGCGGAACACAACACAGCACAGCGGAACACAACACAGCACAGCGGAACACAACACAGCACAGCGGAACACAACACAGCACAGCGGAACACAACACAGCACAGCGGAACACAACACAGCACAGCGGAACACAAACACAGCACAGCGGAACACAACACAGCACAGCGGAACAAAACACAGCACAGCGGAACACAACACAGCACAGCGGAACACAACACAGCACAGCGGAACACAACACAGCACAGGACACAACACAGCACAGCGGAACACAACACAGCACAGCGGAACACAACACAGCACAGCGGAACACAACACAGCACAGCGGAACACAAACACAGCACAGCGGAACACAACACAGCACAGCGGAACACAACACAGCACAGCGGAACAAAACACAGCACAGCGGAACAAAACACAGCACAGCGGAACACAACACAGCACAGCGGAACACAACACAGCACAGCGGAACAAAGCACAGCACAGCGGAACAACAACACAGCACAGCGGAACACAACACAGCACAGCGGAACACAACACAGCACAGCGCGAACAAAACACAGCACAGCGGAACACAACACAGCACTGCGGAACACAACACAGCACAGCGGAACACAACACAACACAGCACAGCGGAACACAACACAGCACAGCGGAACACAACACAGCACAGCGGAACAAAACACAGCACATCAGAACAAAACACAGCACAGCGGAACACAACACAGCACAGCGGAACAACAACACAGCACAGCGGAACAAAACACAGCACAGCGGAACACAACACAGCACAGCGGAACACAACAACACAGCACAGCGGAACAAAAGCACAGCACAGCGGAACACAACACAGCACAGCGGAACAAAACACAGCACAGCGGAACACAACACAGCACAACAGAACAAAACACAATACAGAACATACCAAAGCATGCATAGCACAACAATATCCCAAAGCACCTATACTTATCTCAGTATTTCCATCATTCTGATGGAGTCATCCCACTGTTTCTTTCATAGGAACTTTCTCCCACCCTCTCCATTTCAACCCTCTCCAAGACCATAGGGTTTTGTGCAGGCCCAGGGAGTCTGGCAGAAAATTGGTGGTAGATTGGAGTGAGCGTATATGGGATTGTCCAACTGCGGTAAATCCTTCTTGAACAAACAACAACTCTAGAATCATACGTATCCCCCTTCCCCCCTGCTTTTCCTTCTTATTGAAGAAATACCGTACCCCCTCCTCCCCACTCTGCTGTTCCTTACTGAACAAACGCCTTGCTCCAGAATCACACGTACATCCCCCACCCCCACCCTGGATGCTGTAATTTCGGTCATTGCTAGTGCTGTGTACAGGGTGACCTGGAGAAGCTGGAAGGACTGCCAGTGACACCTCTGAGGGACAGGGACACGGCCACCAAACCTTCCTCCCAGATCAGCTTCATCCAGTTCGTGCTTCTCCCTCTGTTTGAGGCCCTGGCCGAGCTCTTTCCTCAGATAGATGTGAGTACTCCAAGAACACGTTTCTTCTTTATTAGCGAAGATAGTGGGGACATAACTATAAAAGTGTTTTTTTCCTCAGATAGATGTGAGTACACCAAGAACAACGTCAAGAGCACGTTTCTTCTTTATTAGCGAGATAGTGGGGACATAATTATAATAGTACTCTTCCCTCAGATAGACGTGAGTACACCAAGAACAAGATCAAGAACACGTTTCTTTATTAGCGAGATAGTGGGAACATAAGTATAATAGTACTCTTCCCTCAGATAAATGTGAGTACACCAAGAACAAGATCAAGAACACGTTTCTTTATTAGCGAGATAGTGGGAACATAAGTATAATAGTACTCTTCCCTCAGATAAATGTGAGTTACACCAAGAACAAGACCGAAAACGTTTCTTTCACACGTTTCCTTATTAGCGAGGGCGATAGGGACATAATTGTATACGTGCATTTCTCTGAGATAAATGTGAGTACACCAAGAACAAGATGAAGACCACGTTTCTGTATTAGCGAGGATAGTGGGGACATAATTATAATAGTGATCTTCCCTCAGGTAGATGTGAGTACACCAAGAACAAGAACAAGAACACGTTTCTTTATCAACGAGGATAGTGGTGACATGACTTTAAAAGTTCTCTTACCTCAGATAGATGTGAGTATAACCAAGAAGAAGAAGATAAAGAACACGTTTGTGTTTATTAACGAGGATAGTTGGGGGCATAAATATTAAAGTGCTTTTCCTTCAGATAGATGTGAGCACACCAAGAACACGTTTCTTCTTTATTACCGAAGATAGTGGGGACATAATTATAAAAGTGTTTTTCCTTCAGATAGATGTGAGTACACCAAGAACAAGATCAAGAACACCTTTCTTAATTATTGAGGATAGTGAGGACACAACTATAAAACTTCTTTTCTCTCAGATAGATGTGAGTACACCAAGAACAAGATCAAGAACGCGTTTCTTTATTAGTGAGGATAGTGGGGACATTACAAGTGTTTTCTCTCAGACAGATGTGAGTTTTACCAAGAACAAGAATGAAGACCACGTTTCTTTATTAGCGAGAATAATGGGGACATAACTATAAAAGTGCTTTTCCCTTAGATAGATGTGTGTACACCAAGAACAAGATCAAGGACACGTTTCTGTTTTAGCGAGGATAGTGGGGACATACATAACTATATAACTATATATGTGCTTCTTCTTCTTCTTCTTCTTCTCTCTGTCTCTCTCTTTTACATTCAAGCCTTCGCCCGTGTGGTTTGGAGTTTGAAGTGTGGAGATTTGTTTTTTTATAATGTATTTCCTTTTGGACTTTTTACAAGAAAGAACACCACAGACACACATGACACACACACGCACACACACACACACACACACCAACACACACACACACACACACACACACACACACACACAACACACACACACACACACCAGACAGACAGAGAGACAGAGAGAGAGAGAAACAGAAAAGACAGACAGAGAGAGAGACAGAGAGAGACAGAGACACACAGAAGAGAGGGTGAGAGATAGACGGACAGATAGAAGAGAGTGAGACAGACAGACAAAGAGAAGAGAGAGAAAAGAGAGAGAGAGAGAGAGAGATAGACAGACAGATATAAAGAGATACGAGAGAGAGACAGCAGCGTGAGAGAGAGACAGAACAGACAGAGAGAGAGAGACATAAAGGAGAGTAAGTGAGAGAGACACACACATCACAAGACAGACAGAAGAGACACGCACACAGAAGAGAGAGTGAGAGAGAGACAGACAGATGAGAGAGACAGACAACAGACAGAGAGACAGAGACAGACAGACAGAAGAGACAAACAGAGAGAGAGATGGACGTAGACAAAGTGAGGACAGCGGGGAAGATGAAGGAGGAATGGTGTTCGCGACGTGTTAAGTGGTGTGTTACAGGCGACGTGTTAAGTGTGTGTGTTACAGGCGACGTGTTAAGTGTGTGTGTTACAGGCGACGTGTTAAGTGTGTGTGTTACAGGCGGACGTGTTAAGTGTGTGTGTTACAGGCGGACGTGTTAAGTGTGTGTGGGTTACAGGCGGACGTGTTAAGTGTGTGTGTGTTACAGCGGACGGTTAAGTGTTTGTACAGCGGACTGTTAAGTGTGTGTTACACGGACTATAAGTGTGTGTGTTACAGGCGGACGGTTAATGTGTGTGGTACAGCAGACGTGTACAACAGCCGAAGAGCTTAACCTACTACAGGGACATGCGAGAGCACACGGACAGATGAACACAGACGTCCCCGCATATCCCATCATCAAACAGTCGCGTGTTTGACCTCCCCACTTACCTCTCCCGTCGTCAAACAGTCACGTGTTTGACCCCTTGACCTCTTTGTTCATTAGTCAAGTGTTTGACCCCCCGTTGACCTCTCCCGTCATTAGTCAAGTGTTTGACCTCCTGCTGACCTCTCTCGTCATCAGTCACGTGTTTGACCTCCTGTTGACCTCTCCACCATCAGTCACGTGTTTAACCCCCTGCTGACCTCTCCCATCTTCAGACAGTCATGTGTTTGACCCCCAACTGGCCTCTCCCGTCATCAGTCGCGTGTTTGACTACCCACTGACCTCTCCCATCATCAGTCACGTGTTTGACCCTCCACTGACCTCTCCTTTCATCACACTGTAACGTGTTTGAACCCCCCCCCCCCCCCCATGACCTCCCGT
>JAPXFY010000032.1:11801561-11814061 GCA_030674185.1 Monoplex corrugatus | reverse complement strand
GGGGGGCGAACCCTGGAACCTCGAGTTGAGTTACTGGCAGGGAAACGCCTGAACCATTCTGCCATTTTTCTCCCTCTCGTCCAAAATACTAGTAACTAGACGGTCACTTCTGATGCACATGGTCAAGAACTTCGCCAGATATTTGCTAACCGATTTTGTTAGGACGCTTATGGAATTGTCTGTGTGATAATTCCCTATTGAACCAGCTGTAAAACATCAAGCTCTCTGGTTGTAAGCATGAACCAGCTGCAAAACATCAAGCTGTCTGGTTGTAAGCATGAACCAGCTGCAAAACATCAAGCTCTCTGGTTGTAAGCATGAACCAGCTGCAAAACATCAAGCTCTCTGGTTGTAAGCATGAACCAGCTGTAAAACACCAAGCTCTCTGGTTGTAAGCATGAACCAGCTGCAAAACATCAAGCTCTCTGGTTGTAAGCATGAACCAGCTGTAAAACATCAAGCTCTCTGGTTGTAAGCATGAACCAGCTGCAAAACATCAAGCTCTCTGGTTGTAAGCATAGAACCAGCTGCAAAACATCAAGCTGTCTGGTTGTAAGCATGAACCAGCTGCAAAACATCAAGCTGTCTGGTTGTAAACATGAACCAGCTGCAAAACATCAAGCTGTCTGGTTGTAAGCATGAACCAGCTGCAAAACATCAAGCTGTCTGGTTGTAAGCATGAACCAGCTGCAAAACATCAATCTCTCTGGTTGTAAGCATAGAACCAGCTGCAAAACATCAAGCTGTCTGGTTGTAAGCATGAACCAGCTGCAAAACATCAAGCTGTCTGGTTGTAAGCATGAACCAGCTGCAAAACATCAAGCTCTCTGGTTGTAAGCATGAACCAGCTGCAAAACATCAAGCTGTCTGGTTGTAAGCATGAACCAGCTGTAAAACATCAAGCTCTCTGGTTGTAAGCATGAACCAGCTGCAAAACATCAAGCTGTCTGGTTGTAAGCATGAACCAGCTGTAAAACATCAAGCTGTCTGGTTGTAAGCATGAACCAGCTGCAAAACATCAAGCTGTCTGGTTGTAAGCATGAACCAGCTGCAAAACATCAAGCTGTCTGGTTGTAAGCATGAACCAGCTGCAAAACATCAAGCTGTCTGGTTGTAAGCATGAACCAGCTGTAAAACATCAAGCTCTCTGGTTGTAAGCATGAACCAGCTGTAAAACATCAAGCTCTCTGGTTGTAAGCATGAACCAGCTGTAAAACACCAAGCTGTCTGGTTGTAAGCATGAACCAGCTGCAAAACATCAAGCTCTCTGGTTGTAAGTATGAACCAGCTGTAAAACACCAAGCTGTTTGGTTGTAAGCATGAACCAGCTGCAAAACATCAAGCTGTCTGGTTGTAAGCATGAACCAGCTGTAAAACATCAAGCTGTCTGGTTGTAAGCATGAACCAGCTGTAAAACACAAGCTGTTTGGTTGTAAGCATGAACCAGCTGTAAAACACAAGCTCTCTGGTTGTAAGCATGAACCAGCTGTAAAACATCAAGCTGTCTGGTTGTAAGCATGAACCAGCTGTAAAACACCAAGCTCTCTGGTTGTAAGCATGAACCAGCTGTAAAACATCAAGCTCTCTGGTTGTAAGCATGAACCAGCTGTAAAACACCAAGCTCTCTGGTTGTAAGCATGAACCAGCTGTAAAACATCAAGCTGTCTGGTTGTAAGCATGAACCAGCTGCAAAACACCAAGCTCTCTGGTTGTAAGCATAGAACCGATATTGTTATACGGTTGTGAGGCGTGGGCAGTCAACACGCAAAGCCACACACACAAAAAAAGAAAAAAATGAGGCAACTGAAATGTGGTTTCTAAAAAGAATGTTGAGAGTTCCATGGACAGCACAGAAAACAAACGAGACAGTCTTGATGGAGACAGACACAAGAAGATCATTGATAAAGAAGTTAGGAAAAGACAAGCAACCTTTCTCGGCCATTTTATGAGGTCACAACAGGAAAAGTGGGAGGGAAAGAGAACACCACGTCGACCCAAGGAGAAAATATTGGACGGACTTGCAGGGTGGCTGAGGACAGACAAGGTGGAAGATGTGCTTGCGGCGACTAGGGATAGATTCATATGGAGGGCTATGATCGCCAACGCCATGCGGAAGAGCACTTGATGATGATTGTTTTCAGTCCCAGGGCTGGCCGGTTCCCTGTCCATCTTACTGTTTCCATCATTCTGGTGGTGTTAGCTTTTTCTTACATCCCTCTTCTTTCTCACCCCCCTCCCCTATCCATTTCAAGACATCACCAACGGATGGGATTTTGCACAGGCTCAGGGAGTCTGCCAGGTAATTGTTGGCAGATTTTATGCGGAGCGCATATGGCATTGTCTGAGTGTAATGAATCCCTCTTGCAAGAACACGAACTGCAAATGAACTTCAAACTTTGAATTTCTCTGATTCAGGAAAATTAGAAATATTTTCCATTCCATATTGCTGGAACCTGTGCAATGTCATTGTTGAGATCATACCAATCTGTGCCAGTATATTGCCGGCAAGTTTTGGTAAAGCACACATGGAAGTGTCCGAGTGCGACGAATCCCTCTTGAACAAATTCCAATTTTTACTGTTTTGGTAAGTTCGAGGTAGGACCTCATGACCTGGCCAGCCCAGAGGTTTATGTGATGTGCAGGCTGAAGGCTTGTGACGTGATCATTTTGGATCTTCTCCATCACACGGCACCGATGGCGTCAGTGCATAATTGGAATTCATTCCGAGCGCAGAGACGTCATCTTGAGACACTGAAACTAAAACTGAGAAAAGGTAGGTTCCTTATTTTATTTTGATTCCTTTTCTCATACTGGACAAAGCAGCAGGGAAGTTTCAGTCTTTTTCTCCTAATTTTGTACCTGGTGTTTGTTGGTTTGTTTGTGATCTTACGCTTGACAAAGGCCAGTTGGCCGAATATTTATTTGCGCCTGTCTTGTCTTGTATTAAGTAGGCTACGCGTTTTTAGTCTATCTTTTTTTTTTTCTTTGCTTTTTTTTTCTTCTGGTTCCTGTATGCTTGAACGCGGGGAGTCACGCTTGCTTCGGACTTTGTTTTGTTTTGTTTCGTTTTATTTTATGAGGTGGTTTGGCTGAAATTAGGTTTGGCAGTCAGCAGCTGAGTAGTACAGCGAGATATGGCGTACAGTTTGTCCACCGCGTCTATTTTCTCGGCTTCATCTCCCTGTTCGTAGTCTCTGGTCGTCCCAGGCAGAAACACCAACACCTTGCGCTCCAGACCAGACACGATCACGTTATGCGCCGCGACCACGTGA
Source organism: Monoplex corrugatus (assembly GCA_030674185.1). Classification (NCBI taxonomy): domain Eukaryota; kingdom Metazoa; phylum Mollusca; class Gastropoda; order Littorinimorpha; family Ranellidae; genus Monoplex; species Monoplex corrugatus. The sequence goes on along the minus strand of JAPXFY010000032.1, from coordinate 11,810,789 downwards.
TCCGTTCCCGCCACGGCGGTGTCCTTGACCTCTGACAGCCATTGGTCCTGTTCGTGTTTTGGCGGGGGACGCCCTCTCAGCACCATCACCGGTATGTTGGCTTCGCGAAGTCCTCGTATGGCGCCGTTGGCTGGTGACTTAAGGTTGCCTTCATCGTCATACTCGTCGTCTTGGAGCTGGTACCCTCTGGTGAGGACGAACACGTCTTTGTACTTCAATGGTGGGGGGCTGTTCTCCAATACTGGGCCTGACAAAATAAATGAATGAATGAATACATAGATAAATGAATGAATGAATAGATAGATAAATACATAAATAAATAAATAGATAGATAAATAAATAAATCAATCATCATCATCATCATCATCATCATCATCATCATCATCATCACGTGCCCTGCCAAATGGCGTTGGCGATCATGGCCCTCCATATGTATCTATCCATTGTTGCTGCAAGTACATCTTCCACCTTCTCTGTCCTCAGCCACCCTGAAAGTCCGTCCCGTATTTTCTCTCTGGGTCTACCAGGTGCTCTCTTTCCCTCCAGCTTTCCTGTTGCGACCAGGTGCTCTAATTCCCCTTTCCTCATAAAATGGCCTGTACATGTTGCCTGTCTTTTCCTAGTCTTCCTTATCAATGACCTTCTTGTGCCCGCCTCTAAATATAAATAAATAAATAAATAAACAAATGATCCCTGGGGATACCGGGGACTCTTTCAATGTAAACAGTATCCCCACCTTCTGGAAATTCTGAGTTACATTTTTTTTCTTTTCTGTCACTTTTTGTTTCTGGCTTGTTCCTTTGCTTTCTGTCATTTCCTTCCATCATTTTCTGCCTTGCTGGTCCATTAACCTGTATGTGTTCAATAAAGTTTTACAGACTTTCTATTGGGATTGATAATTGGGTACATATATTAAGTGTTTATTTGTCTCTAGGGAAATAAGATGTGCGGAAGCGCGCGAAGCACTTCTAGGTAATCTAGGCCCGATGCTATGTACGTTTTAGTGTCTTAAGTTATGTTTAAATTTGTACTAATCTATGTTTTTAAATCCCTGGTGTGATAAATTGAACAGAACGGTCAACGCCGGGGGCATCTCCTTAGATTATGTGTGCGAATGTATCGATATGTGTACTTAATTTTCTGTTGTTTTTTTCCCGTTGAAATAATGTGTGTGTATTGAAATGGTTATAGCGCTGATATGGCTCTACCCTATCCACCAGCATCCCGCACTGTCAACCATTCTAGCAGAGCAAAAAAAATTACCCCTTCGACTCCCTCACCTGATCCACCAGCTTCCTACGCGGAGCTGGTGTAGAGGGTGAGGGAGTCAAAAGGTTCACGTTTTTGCATTGGTGGATAGAACCGATACTGTTATACAGTTGTGAGGCGTGGACAATCAACACGCAACGTCAAAACAAGATTGAGGCAGTCGAGATGTGGTTTCTAAAAGAATGTTGAGAGTTCCATGGACAGCAAAGAAAACAAACGAGACAGTCTTGATGGAGGTAGACACAAGGAGATCATTGAGAAGGAAGATTAAGAAAAGACAGCAATAATCATGGGCCACTTTATGAGGAAAGGGGAGTTACAGCACCTGGTCACAACAGGAAAGCTGGAGGGAAAGAGAACACTGGGTAGACCCAGGGAGAAAATATTAGACGAACTCGCAGGGTGGCTGAGGACAGAGAGGGTGGAAGATATGCTTGCGGCGACAAGGGATAGATGCATATGGAGGGCCATGATCGCCAAGGCCATGCGGCAGGGCACTTGATGATGATGACGATGGATAGGATGCAGGAGTCCAAGTGTTTAATTAAGCAACAACAACACTAAGAAAAAGGAGAAGCCTCACCTTGAGTGCCCACGCCGAGCTTGACCAATTCCGCAGCCATCTGCCTTCCGCACTGCGGGCAGTCAAGCGGCCAGGGCGAAGAAAGGTCGTGATCTTCTCCTCCATGGACAATCTCCCCTTGACCTCCTGGCCGTCCCCCAGGTAGTAGTCCACCCCGTCCCGCGAGTACCCGTTGATCTTGAAGCTACCCATGGCCGGACGCATAAGCCTCTGCACGCGCGGCGAGCAGCGAAGCGGGACGGTCAAGGTGACAGGGATGAGCGGCTGGGGTATGTCCTCGTTGCCCAGGCACACGGTCCAAAAATGAAGGTTCTTGACGTTCGTGTTCAGCTCAGTCAGCAGCTTGGACTGAGGCTCGGACAGATCGCTGGAACGAGCGACAAGGGGGGTGTCAGGATCATCGTCATCATCGGAAAATCATCAAGAGGCATCGTCATCGTCATCGTGGTCGTCGTCATCGCCATTATCACCATCATCGTCGTCGTCATCATCGTCGTCGTCGTCATCATCATCATCATCAGCAGCAGCATTGTCGTCATCATCATCATTGTCGTCATCATCCTCATCATCAATCATTATCGTGAAGATAATATCAGCAATGAAAATGATACTAATGATGAAAATAATTAGTTTAATGTTCGATGATTATACTGGTAAAGATAATGATAGCAATAACGATAACTGTAACAACAATAATGATGATGATGATAATAGTCATAATAATGATAATAGTAATAATAATGATGATAACAATAATAATAATGATAAACATAATAATGATGACAGTAATAGCAAATAATATTAAGAAGAAAGAGAACAAGAAGAAGAAAACAACAACAATGATAATAGCAATAATGATAATAATCATAATATCAAGAAGAAAAAGACGAAGAAAAATAACAACAACAACAATAATGATAGTAATAATAATAATAATGATGATGATAATGATAACAATAATAATGATAATAATAATAATAATAATAATAATAATAATAATAATAATAATAATAATAATAATAATAATAATAACAAACTAACAGCAGACCATCTCGACATCGATGTCCGCACTTAAGTCTCGGCTGACAGATGATTGGTTAATAGTAACGATATTAACCAATCAGCTGCCGACGACTCGGTTTTGCGCTGTACTCGCACGCGCAGCCACCATCACTACCATGTTATATGAGCAACGCACCATGTGGTGAATTTGGCCTCGTCCATGAGAACGTGGAAGGATTCCTTGCCTTGCGCTGCCTGGGTCAGTTCTCTTACTGCATCGTCGACACTCCCGTTGTCTTTCTCGTAGATCATATCATAAAACTTAAAGAACACACGTCCAGGCTTTGGCGATGTCGAAGAAGATAAAGACGATAAAGTAGAGGAAGGAGCAGAAGAAGAAGAAGTAGAAAAAGAAGTCGAAGAAGAAGAAGTCAAAGAAGAAGAAGAAGAGACAGAGATAGAAGCAACAGAAATAGAAGACGAAGAATCGGATCGATCAGGAGAAGAAGACGAACTATGGGCAGCGGCGCAAAGAGGAGAACCAGAATATTCAGAAGAAATGGAAGAACCAGAAGCAGAAGACGAAAGAGAAGAACTAGAAGGAGTAGGAGGAAGAGAAAGAGCAACGCCAGCAGACGTAGTAGTGCTGATGGTAGCAGCATCTCTGGAAGGAGGAGTAGGAGATGAAGAAGAGGAAGAAGAAGAAAAAGGAGGAGGAGGAAGAGGAGGAGAAGAAGAAGAAGTTGCAGTAGCCAACTCTTCCAAAGTCATATTCAATTGTTCCTCGATGAGATACGTCGCTGCCAGACTTCCAGGGTAAGTGCTGACGACGTACACGTCATTTCCCGCTTGAAGCCATCTCAGAGCCATCAGCACCAGCATCACCGTCTTCCCAGTCCCGGGAGGGCCCGTCAGGCACACCTGTGGGGGTGCCGTTTGCATGATGTCCAGTTGTTGAGGCGTGAGGACCAGGCGTGCCAGTCTGCGGCCGTGTTCCTGTACAACGTTCCCTTCGGTGCGGACTTCGACATGAGGTGGTACGTTGCAGTGAATATCCACCGTGGATGCTGGTCCGACAAAACTGTAACACAATTATCACCTCACAGTGTAATTGGAACCAGAAAAACACAAAAATAGAATCAGAACGCGTATTTAATACAAGACAAGACAGGCGCAAATTTGCGGCCGATTGGCCTTTGTGAAGCGTGAATGTAAGATCACAAACAAACACCAAATACAAAATTTTGAGAAAAAGACTGAAACTTCCCTGCTGCTTCGTCCAGTGGGAGAAGAGGACTAAAATCTTTCTCATAATTTTGTATTTAGTGTTTGTTTGTGATCTTACATTCACGCTTGACAAAGACCAGTCGGCCGAAAATTTGCGCCTGTCTCGTCTTGTATTAAATACGCGTTCTGATTCTATTTTCGTGTTTTTCTGGTTCCTGTTTGCTTGAACGCGGGCAGTCGCACTTGTTTTGGATTTCACAGTTTTATTGTTAATGTTCTTTTTTCTAATGTACGGACTTGTGGAGTGGATGAAGACAGAAAAGGTGGGAGACATACTTGCAGCGATAGATTCATATAGAGGGCCATGATTGCCAACGCCATGCGGCAGGGTACATGATGGTGATGATGATATATTTTTGTTAAAAGCCCAGCCAACTGCATAGAGCCATACCAGGGCTAGAACTATTTTAAACATACACAACACTTCAACAGGGGAAAAAAGGAAAAGAAAACTAAGTACACATATCAATGCATTCGTGCATACAATCCAAAGAGATGCCCCTGGCGTTGACCACTACGTCCAATTCATTACACATAGGATTTGAAAAACATACCCGAATACAAATTTAAACACAATTAAGGCCACCAACACATATATAAAAACGGGCCCAAATTTGCTAAAATTGCTTACGGTTTCCACACTTCCCTACAGTCAGAAAATGCACTTAGTACATATGTGATCTCCCACAGCGAAATCAGTCTTAACAGCATTTTGGACATTTTGAGATATGCATATCACTGGAAAGTGTACATTCTGCTTATTCTTTTGGTACTTGAATAAAGCTTGTACTCAAAAAAATGTAGAAGTTATGTATGTTTAAAGTCATTAAGTTGTGTGACGGCCATTTTCAGAAAACGGCTACTAAAGATTTTTGTGTGCTCTACCCGACATTTTCCTTAAATTGCTTTATTTGGTGGCTTTGACCCAGTTTGTTTCTAATTTTCGCTGTCATTATCTGAAAGGTGCACCAAAGAGCTTTCCGTCAGTATATTACATGTGCGGGTACTGCACAGGTTACGGTTTATGATAAGAAACGAAAATAGGTACTTTTAGTAGGAAATTGCATTCTTTCTGCTGCGATCAGTGCATTAAAATACCATTTTAAATTGATTAATAATATTTTTTCAAGAAAAAATTTCTGTGGGGGATAGATTATAGTCTACAGAAATCAAGTTTGAGAAAAAGTCAAAACACCCCAGATAGACCCTCAGTCACCTTTTCAGCTCTTAGTGCTGTTCGACTGACTGCGAGTTAAGACTGATTTCGTGGTGGGAGGTTATATATATTAAAATATATTAAGTTATCAATCCTAAGACAAAGGACGTAAGACTTTACCAAACGTACGCAGGTAAATGGACCAGCAAGGCAGAAATGACAGAAAGCAACGGAGCAAGGCAGAAACAAAGAGAGTGACAGAAAAGAGGAAATTTCTAGCACAGAATTTCCAGAAGGTGAGGATAACATTTATACTAAAGGATCCCCAGCATCTCCACTGGCGGTGGGGTGGGGATCAACTCACATAGAAAAAAAAATCTCAAAACACCTCTCTTTCAAGAAACCAATCCCCTTCTATGCTTAGAACATTCTATGACCCTAAATCCCAATGACTCACTAGCTGACGATAATCTGCCAATACGCATCGTAGCGTATGTCTATGATTGCCTGCGTATGGGAAAGGTGGAAGATTCTTGGTCACTCGTACAGTTATATACTCCATTGATGATGATGATGATGATGATGATGATGATGGTGTTGATGATGATGATGTGAAATCATTAACTGCTGAAACCAGTACCTGTTGTGTCAATGTATCATAGCCAGTTTTCAGAGTTCAGAGTTCTGATTGCCGTTCCGATCTAAGGGAAATAATTTGTGATAACTTGAATAAGATACCACTAGATTACTTCCCCTCCGTCATGGCTCTGGCTCTGTCTGTCTCTTCTCTCTCTATCTGTCTCTCTTTCTCACTCTCTTTCTCCGTCCAACTCTGCGTGTGTGTGTGTGTGCGTGCGCGTGTGTGCATCTATGGGTTTATATGCGTGTGTGTGTGTGTGTGTTTGAGCGTACAAACACACACGCGTATACACACACAACAACAAGAACAAGAACAACAACAACGATACACACACACTCTCTCTTTCTCTCTCGTCTTTGTCGTCTCTCGCACCAACACCACCTCCACCACCAACACTATACAGACACACACGCACACAAACATACAGACAGAATGACACACACACACACACACACACACACACACACATATGCACACACACACACATACGCGCGCGCGCACACATACATACGCGCGCGCGCGCGCACACACACACACATACAGACAGAATGACACAGACACACACAAACACACATGCATACAGACAGAATGACACACACACACACACATACAGAATGACACACACACACACACACACATACATACAGACAGAATGACACAGACACAGACATACACACATACATACACACACACATATACACACATGCACACACACATACATACAGACAGAATGACACACACACATACACACACACACACACACACACTTACACACATACACACACTAACACACACACACACACACACACACAAACACACACACACACGCACACACACACACACACACACACACACACACACACACACACACGTGACAAAAAAAAAAATCCAAGTCACACCTGCCCACGACGTCCAAATAAGTGTCATCATCAGAAAAGAAGGAGTCTTTAACCTGTGGAAGAACCCGCCTCCACCAGGACCTCAAGCGATCCAAACTGCCGGTGACATCTTCGTAGGATTTCGGACGACTTAGCTGCTCATAGCAACAGCACAACTCGCTCACCCCACGGTCAGAGGGGCCCCCCAAACACATGGTCAGCTCCTACAGGCATAGAAACACACGCATTTGCGCACGTTAAAGATTCAGTAAGTCATTGTCGCTTCAGTCCAGTCATGATATCTATACATGGGCGTTTTTTCCTCTTTGCTGATGTTGGTGTTGTTGGTGCTGTTGTGGCTGTTGTAGTCAGCCATCATGCTGTGTCGATATGTGTGTGTATGTATGAATGTATGTGTGTGTGTCTGTGTGCGGGCATGTGGGTATATCCATGTATTTACTCTTATTTATTTTCATCTCTTGCCTGTTTATTTATCTACATACTCCTTTATTTTGTATCTATTTATTCACCTACTAACTTACTTCTTATTCATTTACTCACTCACCCACTTACTTACTTACCTACTTACTTACTTGCTTATTCACCCACTTTCATACCTATCTATGAAAACCAAAACAAGTGTTACTGCCCGCGTTCAAGCAAACAGGAACCAAAAACACGAAAAACTAAAAAGAACGCATATTTAATACAACAAGACAAGACAGGCGCAAATTTTCGGCCAACTGGCCTTTGTCAAACGCAAGATCACAAACAAACAAACGCCAGATACAAAAATAAGAAAAAAAAGACTGAAACTTCCCTGCTGCTCTGTCCAGTGTGAGAAAAGGAATAAACTGACTAAAATGACACCATAGTGTGTTTTTGAGTAAATGTGATGTCAGAGCGGAAGTGAGATGAATTCTGCAATTTGAAAAATGGTCATGCCATATTAACATTGTTCTATCCTGAAAAGGATCCCACTATTGAATAATGCATAAGAGAAAATATAAGCATATGATCGACTGAATGGGAAAATATTTAATCAAGAGGATGTGAATGGATCGTGACTAGTGCAACGAATCCAGCCTAACCTTGGAATAGGAGGAAAAACATCCTAAATGAACAGCCAAGCGGCTGAAGGGAAAACCGGAGTCCCCGGAGAAAAAACCTTAGACGCAGCTGGGCCTCTCTTGTAAAAGGAGAATTAAAACATTGAATTTTAAAAAATGAAATAAAATAAAACAAAATGAAATAAATAAAATAAAATGAAATATTATAAAATAAAATAAAATAAAATAAAATAAAATAAAACAAAATAAAATAAAATAAAATAAATTAAATAAAATAGAAATGAAAAGTAAAGAAGGCATATGTGCAGCTGCAAAGCCAAGGCCTCACTGGGATGGTAAAATGGTGATAATATGGTATGGTTCAGTAAATCATCATCGAGTAAAACGTACATGGACTCAAGGGCACACTAAAAGAAGATTTTATGCATAAAATTCATCCAAGCAGTATAAACATAAATTGTACATCAATGACAGGAAAGTTAATACTTATACATTCGAGCGAGTACACACGCACACACATACACACCAAGGTAAAAATACATGCACACAGAGCCGTGTCCAGATAAAAGTATATGAAGGGGCATGATACTGAATTCTGTTGAGGAAATCTTTATGATTTGTCATTGAGACCATGTGGCTTGCGTGTTCCAAGTTTATCTATGAAATGGGATTCTCTATCTTTCCTATCCATGGTGCTGCTGCTGTATAGAAGCCACAGACCTTTCACGCGGATGTTGTTGATTGAGTGGTCCGACTGGTTGAAATGATTTGAGATAGTTTTATCTCTTTGATGTCGGATATCACATGTTGATTGAGTGGTCCGACTGGTTGAAATGATTTGAGATAGTTTTATCTCTTTGATGTCGGATATCACATGTTGTTGATTGAGTGGTCCGACTGGTTGAAATAATTTGAGACAGTTTTATCTCTTTGATGTCAGATATCACATGTTGTTGATTGAGTGGTCCGACTGGTTGAAATGATTTGAGATAGTTTTATCTCTTTGATGTCGGATATCACATGTTGTTGATTGAGTGGTCCGACTGGTTGAAATGATTTGAGACAGTTTTATCTCTTTGATGTCGGATATCAGCCAAGTGTTCTTTGAAACATGTATCAAGGTACGTCCAGTTTCACCAATGTACAGTTGAGAACATTTAGAGCAGCTGATCACGTAGACAATGTTATAAGTTTGACAGTTAAAATGCTTTGCAATTTTCATGTGTGATTTGGGGCCTCTGACTGTGGTGGCTGAGCACACGAAAGGGTATGTCCTGCATTCAGGTTTGTTACATGGAGAGGTTCCTGGAGGTTGGCTGGCTGGTTTTCTGGTCTTGAATGGA
>JAPXFY010000032.1:11794061-11796561 GCA_030674185.1 Monoplex corrugatus | reverse complement strand
TTTCTGGTTCGTAGTTCCACATACCAGTCTCCGAGCTGGATGATTTTGTCCCCGGGGCAGTTTTCTCAGGGGATGTATCTCCTAGCGGTAGATGGACTTGATCTGAAATTTGGTCCGATGATAAAGGGCCAGCTTGCTCATTGGCTTCAGGGAATGGACAAGCCCCCTGAACTGTCGTTGAGCCATGCGATTCATTGGTGGCTGAGTCATGAGATTCAGTTCCTGTTCTGGAGCCTTTCTTTTTCTTCTTTTTCCTTTTCTTTGCCGGAGGTGGTAAAGTTGCGCTCGTTCTGGAGGGTAGGAGGAATGCCGGCTGACCAGTTCCAGGTACAAATCCCCTTCGTAACGGCACCCTGAAGAAATGCATGGGGGGAACACGGTACGTCTTGGACAAGGCGTCAGGGTACATTGATATCATGATCTCACACCACTGTTTCTTGTGCCTGGTGTTGCTGGGGGCGGGGCTGGCCATTGCCTGTCAGACAGAACAGAAGCAAAGTGTCAAACAACTTCTACCCCTGGACTCAACCGCCCAGCTACCCCGGGTACAAGAAGTCGGTGGAAACGGTGGATATCAGCAGGCAATCCATTCAAGCAACAATGTGTTTCAAGAAAAAAAAATGCCGGGGGTCCAGGGGGCCGCAACCCTGGCTGGGTCCAGGGGCAGAGCCCCTGGTGGGAGTCTGAGGGCAACGCCCCCAGAAGCAGAAGCATTTTAGTGTAGTAAACGGAAATTTAACCCCCTCTGGTGAAAGATAAATCAAGTATTTTAATAAAAGAAAAAAGGGCACACGCATTGTTAACAATGAACAAAACATGCAACTTTTCCTCACTCTCTTTTGCCTAGCCTGACAAACGAAAATTTTCGTTTGATGTCCTGAGCCTGTCGTTGTGTTTTTTTCCTTTCAGGTGATCAACCAGTGCTCATTTACCGCCAGACTTGCAACTGATTTCCGAGCGGCAAAGTTTGCAGTATGCTTTACCGGCGATCTTCAGTTTCTCGAAGAAACGAGCGAACTTATTGCCATCGTACACTTCCTGCAGCCAGTCCCATTTCCAGCGATTTTTGAGGTCTTCATCGATGACAGCGATGGAAGCATTTAGTGGAACAAAGTCCCTACGTATACTCATATTTCAATGCGTCGATGGAACACAGAGTGACACTTGTGAAAAAGGATGCGCAAATCTCGCGGTCAGTTGCAAAAGTAAAACCGCGCATGCGCTTACGGCTTGTTTTGAATAGTTTCGGTGATCCCAGTCCCGGTTCTCCATACTTTCAAGGAATTTTTTTTCTTTTTTTTTTTTCTTTCACTTTCGCGGATATCCGCGAATTCGCGGATATTTGGATTGCCTGTGTCAGGGATGTACACTTTCAGTTTCTTTTTTTAATTTTTTTTTCAGGATCATCACACCTAGGGAGTTACCTTTGCGCTCACCTTTTTTTTTCGTCCCATTTTCTACGCCACCTTAATGGCCACAGAAGCTGGCACAGTTTTTTTTTTACAATGCCATGATGATGATGTCGATGAGGATGATAATCATGATGCTATGGAGTTCCATCTACGCTCACAATCATATATATCCTGGCGTCAACCAGGCCTGCGGTGCTGGTCAGAAGGTTTGAGCAACACCTTCAATGACGCATCCGTGAAGTAGATGAGACTCGACTGTGTGGTCCCAGTCTTCCCAATGAGCCCATAGCACGCCTAACACTGGGTGGGAACCAGTTAGAGCCCAAAAATCCCACAATGGTATAGTTTTGAAGGTACTGATGGGGATTTGAACCCACAACCTTCCAGTCAGTAAACCGTTGCATTAACCACTATACCACAGCGACTGGTTACATTTTCAGTTTCAGTTTCTCAAGATAACGTCTCAGCGCTCAGAATGATTTCCATACGTACTGGCACCACTGATGCCAGACGATGGAGAAGATCCAGAATGGTCACGTCGTGAGCCCTCACACAAGCCTATGAATTGGTAAGGTCTTGAAGTTCTACCTTGGATATGGATTTTTAAATCTTATGATTTGTATCAGTCTGTAATTGGAACAGTCTTATAACAACTTGTGTACTTGCATCTATACGTCTAACGTTAAATTCTTTTTGGACAATTCTTTTGGAACCGAATGAAAACACAAACCAGCCACCTAGCATAAATTTGTCTCACCAATGTCTTTTATAATGACATCACATAAAACATCCTTCATCAATACAACACATAGCATAATTAGAAAAGTGTCTCCCTTATCAGAATCTTCCAATCTAACCTCCATCCACGTAAGAAAAAGAAAAAGAAAAAAAAAAAAAAAAGCAAAGAAAACGTATACCCATAACCACCCACCCACCCAGTTAGAGCCAAAAAAATCTAACGATGTGTTTTGAAGAGACTAATAAGGATTCGAACCCACATCCTTCCAATCGGTAATCCGTTGTGTTAACCGCTACGCCGTGGCGACTAGTTCCTACGTCATGTTTCGATAGCTGGCGGAAAACAATGT
>JAPXFY010000032.1:11781561-11784061 GCA_030674185.1 Monoplex corrugatus | reverse complement strand
CAACTCTAGGTAGGAGCCGGTTAGAGTCGAAAAACACCACAACGATTTTTAAAAAAGACTGATGGGAATTCGAACCTACAACCTTCCAGTCGGCAGTCTGTTGCGTTAACCACTACATCACGGCGAGTGGTTTCATTCTTATTTCTGTTTTCAAGATCACTCACCTGCATTTCTTCCATATTGTCTCCTTATGTCCCGAAAGAATTGAGCAACACTGTGGGATAATGAACTGTCATGCACACGAAGATCTGCTTTCTGGGCTAGCTAGCTAGGTTCGTATGAGGTTATATACCAGCAGGAAGTGCGTAAGAAAATGAGAGAGAAAAAAAAAAAAAAAGAAGTACATGTAGGCCAACAGTGTATTACTGGGTTTTCCGAAACATAAGCAGTGGGCGCGAGATCGATGGCGCGTGTTGCATGCACGATTAAATCGTCTGCTCGAAATTACGTGTCCTCAGATTGGGAAACGAATAAACCTCCCTCTGATTGGTTGCGAAATGGTAGCACTGAATTTTTTCCTCTCTCTAACTTACCCAGCTATTTCTTTTTTTTCTTCTTCTTTTTTTGTCTTTCCTCAGATTTGGACGACAGGCTGGCAGGGCTATGACTAAGATAATTACTGTCTTCGCCTTGTTGACTGGCGGCTGACGCTTTGTGCATTGACTGGGGAGTGGTGGTGGGGTGGAGGGAGGGGGTTCTGTCATACGAGACGATTCAGAGTCTGTCTTAAAAAGTTATTTACTTTAAATATATGTTCTTTTCCTTGAAGATAAGATACACAGATACACATGTCATTTACATGTAACCAAGATTGTTCCAATTATAGGCTGATACAATACTAGTATAAACAATATATACTAGGTAAAACATAGGCTAGGTAGGACCTCAGGACTTTTTAAATCATATACACAGATACACATGTCATTTACATGTAACCAAAATTATTACAGTGATAGGCTGATACAATACCAGTATGAAATACAGACTAGGTAAAACATGAGCTAGGTACGACCTCAGGACTTGGCCAGCTCATGGGTTTATGTGCAGGCTTCAAATAAAGGCTTGTGCTATGATCACCATACACAGGACACCTGTGACATTAGTGCATAATTATGGAATTCGTTCTGTGAGCGGGCAGACGTCTTTTTGAGAAAACTGTAACTGGTAGAAAGGGCTACAGGTCAGTGCCAATAATGCCATCTATGTACAAGTCAGGTTCTAGTTGAGTGTGGCGCGATCAGTCGTATTTTTAGCTAAGACCGCCTTTTCACGCTTGATGGCGTTCGCTGTTTGTGTTTTACCACCGTGTCCTCGTGCGCCATTCACAGTTTGCAGACGTTGTGTGTTCAGTGCTAGTAAAAGAGTGGCAGGTAGGGAATGTTAACCCTTTGACTCCCACCAGCCGCCGTGGTGTAGTGGTTAACGCAACGGACTACCGACTGGAAGGTTGTGGGTTCGAATTCCCATCAGACCCTTCAAAACTGTATCATCGTGGGATTTTTCGGTTCTAACCGGCTCCTACACAGTGTTGGGCATGCTATGGGCTCATTGGGAAGACTGGGACCACACAGTCGAGTCTCATCCACTTCGCAGATGCGTCATTGAGGGTGTTGTTCAAATTTCCTGACCAAACACCGCAGGTGTCTGTATCTCTCGGGTCTGGTTGACGCCAGGATATATGATGATAGTAAGCGTAGAGTACAGCACTGTCACGCAGTCTCAGTCCTAGATGGAACTCCATAGCATCATGATTATCATCCACATCGACATCATCATCCACATCGACATCATCATCATCGCATAATAAAAACTGTTTCAGCTTCTGTAGCCATTAAAATGACGTAGAAAATAGGACGAAAAACAACAACAACAACAACAACAACAAAAAACCAATGTGAGCACAAAGGTAATCTACCTGAGTGCAATGATCCTAAAAAAAAAAAAAATAATAAAAAAACAAAACAAAAACTTTCACTTCAACACCTTATCCTTCAGCGTCATGTATTGTCAGCGATGATGGTAAAGCAAAACTATTAATCCTTTAACTCCTTCAGAGTGAAAGGGTTAAGATTTTGTAGCAGGTGGTAGGGTGTAGGGGTGAAAGGGGTGAAAGGGGTTTAACATTGCCGGTCCAGGAAGTTGGTGGATAGGATGAAGGAGTGAAAAGGGTTAAGTTTTTAGGACACTGGTGGATAAGGTGCGGTGGGGTGAAAGGGTTAACATTCCCAGTCCCAGTCTGCAAACTGAAGCCGGTTACTTTGCTGCCATTATGTATGTGCCAAGTAATCTGATCGAATGTCATTTAAAGTGACTGCCAATGTTTAAGCTAATATGAAACGTTCGAATAATGTCTCTTTTTCTTTTAAATAAAAGGCAAGCAAGCAAGCAAGCAAGCAGGCAAGCAGGCAAGCAAGTAAGCAGGCAAGCAAGCAAGCAAGCAAGCAAGCAAGCAGGCAAGCAAACAAGCAAGCAAGCAAGCCAACAAATCAAACCGAAAGTA
>JAPXFY010000032.1:11771561-11776561 GCA_030674185.1 Monoplex corrugatus | reverse complement strand
TCATGGAACTCTCAACATTCTTCTTAGAACACCACATCTCTGCTGCCTCAATCTTGTTCTGGCTTTGCGTGTTGACTGTCCACGGCTCACAACTTTGCAACATGTCGGTTCTATAGAACATTCAAGAATTCTCTTCCTGATGTTAATTGATAGGCATTTGTTGGTAAGAATGCTTTTCATCTTCTTGAATGCTGTTTTAGCTTGGCCGATTCTGCTGGCTATTTCAGATGTGCATCTGCCGTCTGGTGAGAATCATACATTGAAAAAAACCCCTGAAAAATTAGCTTCCATTAAACGCACATTTTGATATTTCACGTATCAGCTGATGCATTTGCCGTAACGAAACAAGTACAACAGTTTCTTTTTCTTTTCATTCTGGAGATCAATAGTTTGGGTTGTTGTCCACAAAATGGGAAAGTACAGGGAATCTTTTGAACATCTACATTAAATTTTGACGTATCATTTCATCTGTCTTTAAGAGTCCAAGGTTTAGTTTGATGTTGCTTTTGGTCTGTTTTCTTTTCCTCAGATGCACATCGAAATAGCCGGCAGAATCGGCCAAGCCAAAACAGACATTCAAGAAGATGACAAGCATTTTTACCAACAAATGCCTATCAATTAACACAGAAAGAGAGTCCTTGAATGTTATATAGAACCAATACTGTTGTACGGATGCGAGGCGTGGACAGTCAGCAAGCAAAGCCAGAGCAAGATTGAGGCAGTCGAGATGTGGTTTCTCAGAAGAATGTTGAGAGTTCCATGGACAGCAAAGAAAACAAACGAGACAGTCTTGATGGAGGCAGACATAAGTCGATCACTGATAAGGAAGATTAGGAAAAGACAAGCAACATTTATAGGCCATTTTATGAGGAAGGGGGATTTGGAGCACCTGGTCACAACGGGAAAGCTGGAAGGAAAGAGAGCACCAGATAGACCCAGGGAGAGAATGCTGGACGGACTTGCAGAGTGACTGGGATGAGGAGGGTGGGGGAGATGCTAGGGGCAACGAGAGATAGAGATGGTTGGAAGTCCATGGTCACCAACGCCATGCGGCAGGCACCTGATGATGACGATGACAGGGAATCTTGTTATTTTTCTCTTATATAATTCGACAACGATGATATTGGATGGACAGAGTTAGTGCATTACTATTATTCCCTCTCTCTCCCTCTCTCTCCTCTCTCTCTGTCTCTCTCCCTCCCTTCCTCGCTCTCTCTCTTCCTCTCTGTCTCTCTTCCTTTCTCTTTCTCCCTGTCTCTCTCTCTCTGAATCTCTCTCCCCCTCCCTCTCTCTCTCTCTCGTTTTTTGCCCTTGAAATCGCTGTGCGTGATAGTGTTTTCTCCTTGTTCCTTGGTCTTTCCTCTTCCCTGGTAGACTGTTTTGGGGGCTTGCTTTGGTAATGGTCATAATTATGTAAGCAACAGTTAATTTCCAGTTTTTTGTTTCTTTGTTGTTTGCAAGGGAGTTAATCGTTCTTTCTGTCTCTTTGGGCGAGAACAAATTGTCTACATTTGCCTTGCTTTATACATATCAAATAAATGACTATTTTCACAATATCAGTTTTTGTTATCTAACTCTATTGTGACTGCACTTGCCACAGCTGAGCTCTCCTGCTGGCCTAGGGCTGCCACAGTGAATTCACTGAAGAACCGGGTGCAAGTGTGAGTTATATACCCTAGACCGTCTGTTACTATGATCGAAGTAGCCCGTCCTCAGTGAGAGCTCAGCTGTTACTTCGATCGAAGTAGCCCGTCGTCAAAGAGTTAATGTGTGAGTATTGGGTTTTTTTGTGTGTGAAGTTTTGTTCATTTCGTTCTTTGTCTTTTCTTTACGGTTGTTAAAGACCAGTTGGTCGAAAATTTGCACCAGTCTTGTCTTGTCTTATGTTGTCTTGTGTTGTCTTGTTATATCAGATACGCGTTCTGTTTTATTTTCTGTGCATTTCTGGTTCATATTTTCATGGATAAAAAACATCAAGAATATAAGATTTTTGAATCAAACAAGTCTCGTGATATTATGGACATGGCTTTGAAGGTATTTCATTCTTTTATCAGCGATTATTTCAGAAACAGGTTTTTAAGTGATGAGGTTAGTGTTCTTTAAGAGGGATGCATGGCACTTGGACAATCCCATTTTCGCTACACCCACAAAAATCTTTCAGAAACAAAACAAAAGAAACCAGAACAAAACAAAGCAAATCAATGCAAAACAATTGAAAAAAGAAAAGAAAAGAAAAAACAACAACAACAACAACCATCATCATCAATCTCATCAACAACAACAACGACAGTAGCCAAAACTTGACATTTAATAATAATTACAATATTTATATAGCGCAAAATCTTGATAAAATCAAATCTAAGCGCTGAAGCAGACACACACGCAAGCACGCACGCACGCACGCACGCACGCATACACACGCACGCACACACACACACACACACACACACACATACACACACACACACACGCATGGCTATAAATGGGGAGAAAGAATAAAAGCAATAAAAGCAAGAATAAAAGCAATGGAAAATTATAGAGAGCGTAGCATATACAATTATATATTATAACCATGTGATTCCCTCCGAGCGGAGACAGGCTGCAGAGGGGGGGGGGGGGGGGGGTTGAGTGAAGTTAGGATTTTATGCGGAGGAGAAAAGGTGAGTTTTGAGAGCGTACTTGAAGGAGACAAAAGTAGGTTGCTGACGGACTGAGAGAGGAAGTTTGTTCCAGGAGAGTGGACCAGAAACAGAGAAGGCTCGTGGACCATAGGTATTGAGCTTAGTGCGTGGAAAGCGAAAAGTCAGAGGATCGGAGGCAGAGCGGAGGGTACGTGAGGGAACATAGATCTCAAGTAGGCTTGACAGGTAATCGGGGGCTGCGTTATTGAGGCTTTTGTAGCACATGGTGTCTAGTTTGTACTGTATGCGCTTTGATACAGGGAGCCAGTGAAGTTGTGCCAGGAGAGGAGATATGTGGTCAGCTTTTTTCTTTTTGAGTACAAGGCGTACAGCATTGTTTTGAATGCGCTGTAGGATGTGAATGGTGGAGGCAGGAAGACCAGACAGGAGTGAATTGCAATAGTCAATGCGAGACATTATGAAGGAGAGAACGAGTTTTGCAGTTGTTTCGACAGAGAGATACTTCCTGATCAGCCTTATACGATGGAGATGATAGTAGCAGGATCTGGCAGTTTGAGAAACAAAGTTGTTCATGGAGAGGGTCGAGTCAATGCAGACACCAAGGTTTTTAGCTGAATCAGAAATTGGGACTGATGTGTTACATAATAGGAGAGAAAGAGGAGGCAGCTGAGAAAGTTTCTGACGGGTGCCAATGAGGATAGCTTCTGTTTTGTCGTCATTAAGCTGAAGTCTATTGTGTGTCATCCAGTTCTTAATGTCCGAGTAACACTCAGTGGTGCGAGTCAACAGGCGCTGTATATTATCAGGTGAGTCACTGTCTTGAAGTTGGGTGTCATCAGCATAGAAATGGTGTTTTATAGAGTGGGAGTTGATGATGGTGGACAGGGGGGAGGTGTAAAGAGTGAAAAGAACAGGGCCAAGGACAGATCCTTGTGGAACACCACAGGTCAGGTATGCAGGTTGAGAGTAAGTGCCATTGATGAGAACGGTTTGTTTTCTGTTTGATAGGTATGAAGTGAACCAAGACAGAGCAATGTCAGAGATGCCAAAAGTATGATGAAGTCTAGAAAGGAAAATACCATGATCAATGGTATCAAAGGCTGCAGACAGATCAAGGAGTGTGAGGAGAGAGACTTTGCCAGTATCAGTTGCAAGGAGGAGATTGTTGAGAATGTGCAGTAGGGCAGTTTCAGTGCTATGACACTGGCAGTAGGCTGACTGGAAAGGATTGAGGAGATTGTTGGCAGACAGGTGAGAGTTCAGCTGGTTGAGGACGACTTTTTCAAGGTGTTTTGACAAGAAAGAGAGATTAGAGATAGGCCGGTAATTTTTCAGTTCATTTGGGTCTAAATTGTGTTTCTTGAGGAGAGGGTGAACAATAGCAGACTTGAAAGAATCTGGGACAGTTCCAGTTTGAAGAGAAGTGTTGATGATGTCAGTGATGAATGGGAGGAGAGTAGGGAGACAGTCGGCGTAGAGAGAACCTGGAAGAGGATCCAGTTCGCAGGTTTTGAACGACATGGATCTGATTGTGTTGAGAATTTCTTCTTGTGAGACTGGGGTAAAAGTAGTAAGAGGTGTGCCAGAGAAGGAAGGGTCAGGTGGGCATGGTTGACAGGGTGTCCTGTCAAGCCTGTCACGAAGAGTTTGTATTTTGGTGGTGAAATAGTTGGAGAATACAGATGGGAGTTCTTCATTTGTATGTTTTGTTGGGAGAGGTAAATCTTTTCGTGTGCCAAGGAGATGATTCATGGTTGTAAAGAGTTCTTTTGAAGAAGAGGCATTCAGGATTTTGGTTTGGAAATAGCTTGTTTTTGCTGATGCAATGAGGGTGGATACTTTTGTTTTAGAGGCTTGGAAAAGTTGCCTGTGTACAGTGAGTTTGGATTTGCGCCAGCGGCGCTCTGCTCTGCGGCGGGCACGTTTTGCACAGGCGATCTCATGAGTGAGCCAGGGGGTAGGGGGGCGGTCAGGTAAAAGACGGGTTGTGGCTGGAGCATGAGTGTCCAGAAGATGGTGGAGAGTAGTATAGAATTCATCGGCAAGGTTATGTGACTTTTCAGAAAGGAGACGGGAGGCATCAGATGAAAATGTGGAGAGGTCGATAGATTTGAGATTGCGTCGAGTCACTGTGCGCATGGTACGGGAAGGAGGAGAAATGTCGAGAGAACAGAGAATTGCAGAGTGGTCAGATGGAAGGGCTGAAGTTAGACGGGTAGAAAGAACTAAGCAGTTGTCAGTAGCGGAATTGTGGTGATCACGAGAAATGATCCAGTCAAGAATGTGACCTTTTTGATGGGTTGGTTCAGAAATGTGTTGAGTCATATTGTGATTGGACAGAGAGTTGATGATATGTCT
>JAPXFY010000032.1:11764061-11766561 GCA_030674185.1 Monoplex corrugatus | reverse complement strand
CATTGACTCGTCACTCTCCGGACAATCACCTTTTAAGCTCCCGACACCGCTTGATAGTCATTTCATCAAGCAAAGAGGGGTTATCCATGCGTTGCATGACCCATTCTGACCCAGTCATCAGTTACCTTGTTTACAAATCGAATGGCAAGGTGGAAGATGACAAACCCCGGGACATAAATACACAGCGCGAACCAACCAGGTCCAGCTCAGCCTCCGGACCAAGAGAGAATGGAAGACCCTTCTCTCGCCCCTCTCTGGTTTTCATCTGTCTTTCGAGCAACCCGTCTTGCCACCAGCTCGCATAGCTGCCATCTCCTTTCCCCTTACTATAGTCTCGACATTTAGCAGTCGGGAGCTCCCAACTTTGCCTTACTTCAACCACAGGGGTTATATGAACGGCCACGAAAGTGGCCAGGCATGATGCTCCATACACTGCCCATGCAAGGTCTGACATGCCCCGAAAGAATCTCAAGTTTGCCATTTTCTCTCCGATCAGCCAGCAGGTCTTTCCCTGCGGTCTTCAGGCCTGATTCCCTGAAGTCAGCGGCCAAGCCACAGGCCGAAGTTAACACCGCAGGTGACTTCATCTGTCAGTCCTCGTTGACACCAGGCTATATTTTCATAACAAGTGTAGAGAGTACTGTCCTGTCACACAGTCTCAATCCTAGATGGAGCAAACCATGGTGTAGGTCAACAGATTAGATCAACACCAGCAATGACGCATACGTGAAGTGGAGGACGAGACTCGACTGTGTGTGGTTCCAGTCTTTCCAAATGAGCCCATAGCACGTTCAACTCGATGTAGGAGACGGCTGGGGCGAAAGATTCTCACAATGATTTTGACAGGATTGGTGGGGATTTGAACCCACAACCTTCCTTTTCTCACACTGGACAGAGGAGCAGGGAAGTTCAATCTTTCTCTCTTCTCACACTGGACAGAGCAGCAGGGAAGTTTTCAGTCTTTCTCTCCTTTTCTCACACTGGATTAAGCAGCAGGGAAGTGAAAGTCTCACACTCGACAAAGCAGCAGGGACGTTTCAGTCTTTCTCTCCTAGTTTTTGTATCTGGTGTTTCTCTGTTTGTGATCTTACGCTTGACAAAGGCCAGTTGTCGGAACATTTGAGCCTGTCATGTTTTGTTGTATTAAATACGCGTTCTTATTCTTTTTTTCATGTTTTTTTTTTCTGGTTCCTGTTTGCTTGCACGCGGGCAGTCACACTTGTCGGTAATTCATTGGATAACCACTACGCCACGACGACTGGCGTTTTCCGATCTGTTATTTTTCTTCCCACCCCCCCCCCCCCCTTTTTTATTTTTTTTTATTCCTTCTTCATCAGTTTCTGTCTCAAAGATTTCTGTTTCTGTTTGTGTCGTTGTACACCAGATATTGGATTTTGTCCAGTGAAAGGTCTGGTTTGTTTTCCTGCCTGTTTTTCTTGTTTTTCTGTTTGTTTGATCGTCCTTGCCATTGAAGGTAAACAACACTACCTTCCCTCTCTTGTGGCTGAGAACGAGTACCCGTACTTACTCAACTCAAAAATGCGACCCTGGCAGTCAATTCCTTTTTATTACATTGACAAAATGACAAACACACACACACACACACACACACACACACACACACACACACACACACACACACACACACACACACACACACACACACACACACACACCACACACACACACACACGCACACACACACACAATCAAATGTATGGCCAAAACGTACACACAAAATAATGCCGAAAATGTTGTTTTAATCAAATGAAAACGCTTGACATTTAACAACGATAATTTTCATTAAAAAAATTAGGGGAAGTGGGGGGGGGGGGGGGGCTTGGGAATGGGGGGGGGGGGGGGGGGGTGGCGGAAGCAAAATCAATAATTACGCAAAACAGAAAGAAAAGCCACGAGTCTAAAGCATTCATAAACACAAAGGAAAATTACAATCTGAAACATGTACATACACAATTTTCTGATAAGCATTTCATATACAGCAAAACGACAATCATAGTTTAAAAAGAACACACAATTCACTTGATACGCATGAAAACAACCAACAATATGGACCAGAAGTCTGAAATGGAAAATAAAAATTGTTGTCATATAAATACAGCAAATAAACCAAGGAGCGCAGGATTTGTTTCATAAAGATTTATTGCACCAGACAATCCCATACGCACTCAACTCAAATCTGTTAGTAATATATCCAACAAATACAAAACAAAACAAAACAAAACCAAAGAAAAGTTTAAAAGCAGTAACACGAACGAGAATTGTTGAACAGAAAAAAAAACAAAAACGAATGAGACGAAATGACAAAGATATTTATTATTCATGCGTAAAACGAAGTAGAAAAATACCCTGAAGAAGACATAATTCACACGTGAGTTATTCAAAACAGTCTGTTCATAAGATTTCAACAATTCATGGAAATTGTTTTGAAATGAAATATCAACATTTCTACGGAATATCAGGCCTTGTGGTGTAGCGGTTA
>JAPXFY010000032.1:11714061-11749061 GCA_030674185.1 Monoplex corrugatus | reverse complement strand
ATATTATCTATACATCTCAGAACCCTAGAAAAGCAGCGTCACTTCTAAACAGTAAAGATGTCTCACAAATGTCCAAAAGCCTGATCACTTTCAAACAATCCACACAAAATACAAACTCCAAAAGTGACGTCAGTGCAAACAATCGACACCATTTCAGACAACCCCCCCCCCCCCAAGCGTCATCATTTGCAAACAATCCACACCATTTCAGACCCCCAAAAGCGCCATCATTTGCAAACAATCAGCACCATTTCAGACACCCCACAAAGTGTCATCATTTGCAAACAATCCACACCATTTCAGACCCCCCAAAAGCGTCATCATTTGCAAAGATCAGCACCATTTCAGACCCCCCAAAAGCGTCATCATTTGCAAACAATCCACACCATTTCAGACCCCCCAAAAGCGTCATCATTTGCAAACAATTCAGCACCATTTCAGACACCCCACAAAGTGTCATCATTTGCAAACCATCCACACCATTTCAGACCCCCCAAAAAGCGTCCATTTGCAAACAATCCACACCATTTCAGACCCCCCAAAAGCGTCATCATTTGCAAACAATCCACACCATTTCAGACCCCCAAAAGCGTCATCATTTGCAAACCATCCACACCATTTCAGACCCCCAAAGCGTCATCATTTGCAAACAATCCAAACCACTTCAGACCCCAAAGCGTCATCATTTGCAAACCATCCACACCATATCAGACCCCAAAGCGTCATCATTTGCAAACAATCCACACCACTTCAGACCCCCAAAGTGTCATCATTTGCAAACAAACCACACCACTTAAAAAACCCCAAAGCGTCATCATTTGCAAACAATCCACACCACTTCAGACCCCCAAAGCGTCATCATTTGCAAACAATCCACCACTTCAGACCCCCAAAGCGTCATCATTTGCAAACAATCCACATCATTTCAGACACTCCCTCCAAAAGCGTCATCATTTGCAAACAATCCACATCATTTCAGACACTCCCTCCAAAAAACGTCATCATTTGCAAACAATCCACACCATTTCAGACCTCCCAAAAGCGTCATCATTTGCAAACAATCCACACCATTTCAGACACCCAAAGCGTCATCATTTGCAAACAATCCACACCACTTAAAAATACCCAAAGCGTCATCATTTGCAAACAATCCACACCACTTCAGACCCCCCAAAAGCGTCATCATTTGCAAACAATGGACACCATTTCAGACCCCCCCCCCCCCCCCCTCTAAAACGTCAAAACTTCAACTCAATAATCCACGCAAAATACAACCCCTTCCCAAAAACGTCATCACTCTAAAATCTATCCACACCCACATCATCACCATCTGGTGTCTGGAATTTGTTCTACAGGGATTCATCGCATTAGGACAACCCCATAAGCGCTCCGCCCAAAAATCTGCCAGCAGTTATCTGACAGGTTATTTGATCCTGTTTGAGAACCCTATGCGCTGGCAAAGTCTTGAAATGGGGAAAGGGAACGTGGTGTGTGTGTGTGTGTGTGTGTGTGTGTGGTGTGTGTGTGTGTGGTGTGTGTGTGTGTGTGTGTGTGTGTGTTTGTGTGTGTTGTGTGTGTGTGTGTGTGTGTGGTGTGTGTGTGTGTGTGTTGTGTGTGTGTGTGTGTGTGTGTGTGTGTGTGTGTGTGTGTGTGTGTGTGTGTGTGTGTGTGTGTGTGTTCGTTCGTTCCTTGATTTAACGTCTTTTCACTATAAGTGATATTAGACGGATGTGTGTGTGTGTGTGTGTGTGTGTGTGTGTGTGTGTGTGTGTGTGTGTGTGTGTGTGTGTGTGTGTGTGTGTGTGTGTGTGTGTGTGTGTGAGTGTGTGTGTGTGTGTGTGCGTGTGCGTGTGTTCGTTCGTTCCTTGATTTAACGTCTTTTCACTATTGGTGATATTAGACTCTGTGTGTGTGTGTGTGTGTGTGTGTGTGTGTGTGTGTATGTATGTATGTTGTGTGTGTGTGTGTGTGTGTGTGTGTGTGTGTGTGTATGTATGTGTGTGTGTGTGTGTGTGTGTGTGTGTGTGTGTGTGTGTGTGTGAGAGAGAGAATTTATAAAATATCGGCATCTCTGAAAAGATTGGAGCACTGTGATGTACAGTGGAACTCAGCCAACTTTCAGGTTGTGGGGATATTACTGAACTCGAAACAAGACATTTTGAGTTTCACATTCCATGGTTCTATCAAAATAGCCGCCCATCCAAAAAAAAAAAAAAAAAAAAAATCCTTGTGGCTCATTTGCGCTTCCAACTCACGAACGTCTCATGATCAGCATGTCCCTTAGACCAACTGCGCCAACGGGGACACACTGCCCATAGAACAATTTGAAGCTTGGAGTTTAATGTCTGTTCAAAAGGCATTCATCCCATCCAGACAATTCCACACGCGTTCCATCCAAACCTGCCAGCAATGGTCTGGCAGAGCCTTTGAGCCTGCGCAAAACCCATACACACTGACAAAATCTTGAAATAGGGAAGAAAGGGTAGGACGGAGAATCATCATCATCATCATCATCATCATCATCATCATCAAGTGCCTTGCCGCATGGCGTTGGCGATCATGGCCTTCCATATGTATCTATCCTTTGTTGCCGTAAGCACATCTTCCACCTTCTCTGTCTTCAGCCACTCTGCAAGTCCGTCCAATATTTTCTCCCTGGGTGAACATGGTGCTCTCCCCCCCCCCCACTTTTCCTGTTGTGACCAGGTGCTCTAATTCCCCTTTCCTAAAAAAATGGCCTATGAATGTTGCCTGTCTTTTCCTAATCTTCCCGATGAATGATCTTCTTTTGTCTCCATCCATCAGGACTGTCTCGTTTGTTTTCTTTGCTGTCCATGGAACTCTCAACATTATTCTTAGAAACCACATCTCAGCTGCCTCAATCTTGTTCGGGCTTTGCTTGTTGACTGTCCACACCTGACAACCGTGGAACATTATCGGTTCTATATAACATTCAAGGCCTCTCTTCCTGATGTTAAGTGATTGGCGTAGGACGGAGAAAAGACCTATGAAACATAAAGCTCACCATCACCAGAATGATGAGAAATATTCAGACGGGCAGCGAAAACACAACAAGACCAGTAACGCATGGGTAGCGCAAACTATGTTAGATTTGAGAAGTTCCATAACATGGGAGATAATTCCTATGTGACTCTCAAGAGTTATGTCCATTGGTTGATTCGACAGACCAGTGTTTTCTTTTTTTAATGTCAGGTGCTAGGATTGAACTCGAGATGTCGGATCTTGAGTCTGAGGCTCTGGTCGAAAAAAACCAACCAGCCCACGGGTACGGAGATAGAGGCACGGAATCAGGAACTGCAACTCAGCCATACCACACAAGGCGTGGTCAGTCAGCCAATCAGCTGGTCAGTCAATCAGCTTATCACCTAGTCAGTCAGCCAATCAGCTGGTCAGTCAATCAGCTTATCACCTAGTCAGTCAGCCAATCAGCCGATCAGTCAATCAGCTTATCACCTAGTCAGTCAGCCAATCAGCCAGTCAGTCAATCAGCTTATCACCTAGTCAGTCAGCCAATCAGCTGGTCAGTCAATCAGCTTATCACCTAGTCAGTCAGCCAATCAGCTGGTCAGTCAATCAGCTTATCACCTAGTCAGTCAGCCAATCAGCCGGTCAGTCAATCAGCTTATCACCTAGTCAGTCAGCCAATCAGCCGGTCAGTCAATCAGCTTATCACCTAGTCAGTCAGCCATTCAGTGAAACAATCAGTCCATTGCTTTGTGAGTGCACTGTTCAGTCGATCAGCCCACGGAGAGAGAGGCATGGAATCAGGGACTGCAACTCTGCCATGCCACACAAGACATGGTCCATTGGTTAACTTTTCAGTCAATTGCATTTGTGAGTCCACTATTCAGTCAATTAGTCAGTGAGCCATTCAGTCAGTCAATTAGCCAGTCAGCAATCAGTCAGTCAGCATTCAGTCAGTCAACCATTCAGTCAGTCAATTAGCCAATCAGTCAGTCAGCTATTCAGTCAGTCAACCATTCAGTCAGTCAATTAGCCAGTCAGCCAATCAGTCAGTCAGCCATTCAGTCAGTCAGCCATTCAGTCAGTCAGCTATTCAGTCAGTCAACCATTCAGTCAGTCAATTAGTAGTCAGCCAGTCAGCCATTCAGTCAGTCAGCCATTCAGTCAATCAATTAGCCAATCAGTCAGTCAGCTATTCAGTCAGTCAACCATTCAGTCAGTCAATTTCTCATTCAGTCAATCAGTAAGTCAGCCATTCAATCAATCAGTCCATTGCTTTGTGAGTTCACTATTCAGTCAATAAATCCGCCAGCTATTCAGTCAGTTAACCATGCAGTCAATCAGTCAGTCAATTTTTCATTCAGTCAACCAGCCAGTCAGCCTATCAGCCGTTCAGTCAGTCAATTTCTCATTCGGTCAATCAAGCAGGCAATCAGTCAGCCAACCAATCAGTTAATTGCTTTATGCGTCCACCATTCAATCAGTCAGTCAATGTTTCATTCAGTCAGTCAACCAGCCAGTCAGCCAATCAGCTGTTCAGTCAATCAGCCATTTAGTCGATTAATCAGCCAGTCAACCAATCAGCCAGTCAATAAATTAACTGGTCAATCAATCAACCAGTCATTCAGCCATTTAGTCAAATAATCAGCCAGCAAGTCTCAGCCAATCTAGTCAGTCAGCCATTCAGCTTATCAATCAGCCAGTCAATCAATCAGCCATTTAGTTGATTTAATCAGCCATTCAGTCAGTGAATCAGCCACAAGCCTCATCTAGTCAGTCAGTCAGTGAATCAGTCAGTCAGTCAGTGAATCAGTCAGTCAGTCAGTGAATCAGTCAGTCAGTCAGTGAATCAGTCAGCCAGTCAGTGAATCAGTCAGTCAGTCAGTGAATCAGTCAGTCAGTCAGTGAATCAGTCAGTCAGTGAATCAGTCAGTCAGTCAGTGAATCAGTCAGTCAGTGAATCAGTCAGTCAGTCAGTCAGTCAGTGAATCAGTCAGTCAGTCAGTGAATCAGTCAGTCAGTCAGTGAATCAGTCAGTCAGTCAATCAGTCAGTCAGTCAGTGAATCAGTCAGTCAGTCAGTCAATCAGTCAGTCAGTCAATCAGTCAGTCAGCCGATCAGTCAGTCAGTCAATCAGTCAGTGAATCATTCAGTCAGTCAGTGAATCAGTCAATCAATCAGTCAGTCAATCATTCATTCATTCAGTCAGTCAGTCAATCAGTCAGTCAATCATTTAGTCAGTCAATCAGTCAGTCAGTCAGTCAGTCAATCATCAGTCAGTCAGTCAGCTATTCAGCCAGTCTCTCAGTTAGCCAATCAGTCAATCAGCCAGTCAACCAGTCAGTCAGCTATTTAGACAATAAATCAGCCAGTCAGTTAAGCAACCAGTCAATCAGTCAGTCATTCAATCAACCAGTCAGCCAATCAATCAACCAGTCAGTCAAAACAACAGTCAGCCAGTCAGTCATTCAGTCAATAAATGAACCAGTCAGTCAGTCAGCCATTTAGTCAATCAATCAACCAGTCAATCAACAAGCCAACCAATCAGCCAGTCAGTCATTCAGTCAATAAATGAACCAGTCGATCAGTCAGCCATTTAGTCAATCAATCAACCAATCAACCAGCAAGCCAACCAATCAGCCAGTCAGTCATTCTGTCAATCAATGAACCAGTCAGTCAGTCAGCCACTTAGTCAATCAATCAACCAGTCAATCAGCAAGCCAACCAATCAGCCAGTCAGTCAATCAGTGGACCAGTCGATCCGTCAGCCATTTAGTCAATCAATCAACCAGTCAATCAGCAAGCCAACCAGCCAGTCAGTCATTCAGTCAATCAATCAACCAGTCAATCAGCAAGCCAACCAATCAGCCAGTCAGCCATTTAGTCAATCAATGAACCAGTCAGTCAGCCAGTCAATCAGCCAGCAAGTCTCACCCAATCAACCAGTCAGTCATT
Source organism: Monoplex corrugatus (assembly GCA_030674185.1). NCBI lineage: Eukaryota > Metazoa > Mollusca > Gastropoda > Littorinimorpha > Ranellidae > Monoplex > Monoplex corrugatus. The sequence continues at coordinate 11,743,121 of JAPXFY010000032.1, read as the reverse complement.
CAGTCAGTCAGTGGGGGTGGAGTCTGTCATCTCTATGGAAGGCAGCAGGGGCAGGTCCCTGAGGAGAGGCAGGGTGGGCATGCGCTGCAAGTGCTTGTTCTCTCGCGCCACCATGGTGACGGACATCTTGCGGCTGTAGTTCTTGTAGATGATCGAATCCTGGGTCCTCTTCACCACGCGCACGCTCTCCAGGTTCTTGGGCCTGTGCAGGAAGCGGGGTTCCACGGGCTGCAGGATCCGGATCCGGGACCACTTCCGCAGGAAGGAGAGGACCGCCACGACCCACATGGAGATGATCACGCCCAGGATGATGACTTCCTCTGGTTGGATTCTGTGCAATGGTGCTGAAGAAAAAATAAAATTAAAAAAAAAAAGTCAAAGGTGGATGATGATTTGTTGTTGTCATTGTTTGGCTTGTAGTGTGTGTGTGGGGTGGGGGATGGGGGATGGGTGTGTATATATATGTGTGTGTGTGTGTGTGTGTGTGTGTGTGTGTGTGTGTGTGTGTGTGTGTGTGTGTGTGTTCGCGTTTGTGTATGCTAGATAGATAGATAGATAGATAGATAGATAGATAGATAGACAGATAGATAGATAGATAGATAGAGAGGGAGAAAGTGTGTGTGTGTGTTCGTGTGTGTGTTTGTGTTTGTGTGTTTGTGTGTGTGTGTGTGTGTGTGTGTGGGTGCGTGCGTGCGTGTGAGTGAATGCTAGAGAGAGAAAGAGAGAGAGAGAAGACAGACAGACAGACAGACAGAGAGAGGGAGACAGAGAGAGAGAGAGAGACAGAGAGCGAGAGAGAGAGAGAGAGAATAAGAGAGAGACACAGAGAGACAGAGAGAGAGAGCGAGTGTGTGTGTTCGTTCGTTCTTTGATTTAACGTCTTTTCACAGTGAGCGATATGTCTGCGTGCTTGCGTGCGTGCGTGCGTGTGCGTGTGTGTGTGTGTGTGTGTGTGTGTGTGTATGTGTGTGTGTGTGTGTTTATTGTGTAATATTGTCTGTAAAGTGAAAAGAGCTTGGAAATAAGCTTCCTAAATTGACACTCTCTCTGTGTGTCTGTTTTTCAGTGTCTGTCTGCCTGTCTCTCTTCTTCCTCTTCTGCTTTTCCTCTTCTTCCTCCTTCTTTTTCTTTTTCAAAAAGTCACAATTTTGCTGAAAATATAAACTTCTTCTCCTTGTTGTATATTTGTTTGTTATTATCTTTTTTTTTTTATTATTATCATCATCATCATCATTCTTCGTCTTCTCCTTCTTCTTCTTCTTCTTAATCCAAAACAAGTGCGACTGCCCGCGTTCAAGCAAACAGGAACCAGAAATAAACACGAAAAAAGAGTAAGAACGCGTATTCAATACAACAAAACAAGACAAGACAGGCGCAAATTTCCGGCCAACTGGCCTTTGTCAAGCGTAAGATCACACACAAACAAACACCAGATACCAAAAATAGGAGAGAAAGACTGAAACTTCCCTGCTGCTCCGTTCAGTGTGAGAAGAGGAATCTTTTCAGAGCAGCAGGGAAGTTTCAGTCTTTCTCGCACCGATGTTAGTGATGATGTTATGATTATGGTAAGCAAAAGAGGCGGCAATAGCAGAAACAGCACACGGGACTTTTGAATTTGGTGTTTTATCATAAGCGATCGATCACACGGGGACAAATCCATACGCGCTCGACCTAAGCCTGCCAGCAAATAATATAGAAGACTCCTAATGCCTACGCAAAACCCTATGCATTGGCAAAGTCTTGAAATAGGGAGAGGAGAAGAGGGGGAAGAAGAGGAACCTCTGGAACGTTAAGCTGGCACCGCCAGGGTCATGGAAACATTGAGATGGATAACAACAGGCCAGATTTCATGTTGAGGGCTGGAACTGAACTTGAGACCTGAGCTTTTCAGTCCATGGCTGCATTACAAGAACAAGCCCTGCCCATTGTAGGCGATATTTAAACAGTTCTAAGGTGCCATCCGCAAAGCGGGCCCAGTAGCTCAGTTGGTTTGAGCGTCGAATTCACATGCTAATAATTGTGGGTTCGAATTCCGGGGTGCGCTATATTAAAACTCGCCTTCTCACTGTCCCATGTTAACATCATTGTTGTTCTGATGGTGTCGGTATAGGATTAGATAAGTCCCTCCATTAAAACTGGCCTTCTTACTGTCCCATCTTAATATCATTGTTGTTCTGGTGGTGTCAGTATAGGATTGCATGCATTAAAACTGGCCTTCTCACTGTCCCATCTTAACATCATTGTTGTTCTGGTGGTGTCAGTGTAGGATTAGATAAGTCCCTCCATTACAACTGGCCTTCTCACTGTCCCATCTTAACATCATTGTTGTTCTGGTGGTGTCAGTGTAGGATTAGATAAGTCCCTCCATTACAACTGGCCTTCTCACTGTCCCATCTTAACATCATTGTTGTTCTGGTGGTGTCAGTATAGGATTAGATAAGTCCCCTTTTCCCACTTCCCTGGGATGGTTATCCCCGTCGGCCATATCACCTGAGGTGGGTGTCAACGTAAAAACTGAACCAAAAAAAAAAAAAAACCACTAGCAAATTCAGACCAAGATTGAGGCAGCTGAAATGTGATTTCTAAAAAGAATGTTGAGAGTTCCATGGAGAGTAAAGAAAAAACAAAAACAAAGCAAACAAAACAAAAAACAAACACACACAAAAAACGAGACAGCCTTGAAGGAGGCAGACACAAAATGAACATCAATGAAGAAAATTAGGAAAAGGCAAGCAATATTTATAGGAAATTTTGTGAGGCTAGAGAAATTAGAGCACCTAGTCACAACAGGAAAGGTGAAGGGAAAAAGAGCACCAGGAAGACCCAGAGAAAAACATATTGGACGGACTTGTGCAGTGGATGAAGACAGAAAGGGTCGGAGATGCACTTGCAGCGACAAAGGATAGACACATATGGAGGGCCATGATCGCCAACGCCATGCGGCAGGGAACGTGATGATTAATGTGCCACCAAATTAATAACAATGAGGTTATTCCCATGGCGTTATATCACATACATATACCCACCCTCGCACACATACACACGCGTGCATATGTACGTACATGTACTTTTTACGTGCGCACACTTACACAAACATACTCACACGCATAAGCATACGTCTGCCTGCACACACATCTACACGCGCGCGCGCACACACACACACACACACACACCCACACCTGCGCACTTAAAAACGCAAACGCATACACGCTCACACAGGACACACACACACACACACACACACACACATAGGCTTGTTCATACGCACGCATATACACACATACATACATACGTACACACATATACACACACACGCACACACACATATATTCAACAATGTTACTATTCCTATGATGTCGTATCACACACACACACACACACACACACACACACACACACACACACACACACACACACACACACACACACGCACACATGCACACTCCGAACTCCTCCTTTCAAAACACACACATACATACATACATACTTACATGACTAGCCAGATCAAACATTTTTAAAAGTCCAACCATCAGGCCAGTTGGTAGGCCTCTGTCTTTCCAAATGTTATTGAGTTGGAGCAGTTTTTGCTTTGTCATTCCAAGTCTTATTTACCTAACACATGCATACATATTCATGCATATACATGCATACATACATATATACATACATACATATATACATACATACATACACATACATACATACATACACACATACATACATGCATATATATATACATACATACAAAAAGCATGCTGGAGCTCTGAAAAGCTATAATCCAATTAATGACAGATTTCTCACTGTCAAAATAAATACCAAATATGCTGTTTTGAACATAGTTCAAGCTTATGCTCCAACATCCACTAGCTCAGAAGAAGAAATAGAAAATTTTTACAATGACCTCCAAACTATCAGAGACAAAATTCCCAAAAAGGAAATATGCATTGTGATGGGTGACTTCAACGCTAAAGTTGGAGAGGGGGCTGACACAGAATGTGGAATAGGACCATATGGTTTAGGAGAACGAAATGAGAGAGGTGACATGCTGGCTCTGTTTTGTCAGGCAAATGAGATGAACATCACAAATACTTTTTTCCAACAACCACTGCGCAGAAGATACACATGGATCTCTCCAGGAGACAGGTGTCGTAATCAGATTGATTATATTATCATTGACAGATCCTGGAAATCAACTGTCCTCAATGCAAAAACAAAGCCTGGAACAGACTGCGACACGGATCACATTCTTGTGACAACCAAATTAAGAATGAAAATATTGAAGAAGCCTAAAACCAAAACTACGCCAAAGTTCGACATATCAAAATTAGAAAACCCTGAGCTGGCGTTAGAATTCAGTATAGAAACAAGTAATCGTTTCTTAAAGTTACTTGAAGTTTGGGATGAAAATGACTCATATCCTGATGAAATCTGGACAGACTTAAAAAACACACTGACCAAAATCTCTGAAGAAAAACTAGGAAAAGAAGAAAAAAGGAAAAAAGCTAAGCCCTACATAAGTCAGGAAGTGATAGATCTGGCAGAAAAGAAAAGTCAAGCTCGAAAGCAGGGAGAGCGGGAAAAATACTCAGCACTGAAAAGGGAAATAAAAAGTAAAGTCAGAAGAGACAAAGCAAATTGGCTGGCACAAGAATGCAGTAAAATCAATGAACACAACGAAAACAGGAAGTCGAGGGAGCTCTTCAAACAAATAAAAAAAGTGAAAAAAACAAATTTCAAAGCAACAAACCAATGCATCAACAACAAGGATGGTCACACTCTGACTGAACCAGATGATGTCTTGGATAGGTGGAACGAATATGGCACATCACTTTTTGGCAAGCCTGACAGCCATGAAAATAATTTAGAGCCAAATTTGGAATTGATCCCTGGAGATACGGAACCTGAACCTCTGCTCAGCGAAGTTGAATCTGCCATTAAAGATCTAAAATGCAGAAAGTCTCCTGGTCTTGACAATATTCCTGGAGAGTTGTTGAAACACTCAGGTGATGGTGGACTCAAAGTAATGCATCACTTATGCTGCAAGATATGGAAGACTTGTCAGTGGCCTACAGACTGGAAGCTCCAAGAATTTGTCATGTTACATAAGAGTGGAAATGTCAAAGACTGCAACAATTATAGAACAATTGCACTGATCAGTCATGCCAGTAAAATACTGCTGATAATAATTTTAAACAGGTTAAAGCCAAAAGTAGAGGAAGAGCTATCCGACTGTCAGGCAGGCTATAGGAAAAACAGGGGAACAATAGATATGCTGTTTGTACTCCAGATATTGATAGAAAAGATTAGAAACACAGACCAAGAGATGTTCATCGTTTTCATTGACTACAGCAAAGCATTTGATAGCGTGATTCACCAAAGTCTTTTCCACTTCATGATCAAAATGGGTTTTCCAAGACATCTGGTTTCCCTCATAGCTTCATTATATAATGATCAAAAAGCAACAATCAGATGGAATAATCAAAACTGCAAATTTTTTAACATCACTAAAGGGGTAAGGCAAGGTTGCATCCTGTCTCCACATCTCTTCAGCATATACACTGAACATATCATGAGAGAAGCAGACATAGAAGACATGGGAGTAAATATTGGTGGTAGAAACCTGTCAAATTTACGCTACGCAGATGACACAGGATTACTGGCAGACAACATTACAGGCTCTAGGAGGATCCTGTACAGGGTAGACCGGGTTGGAAAGGCAGCTGGGCTGGACTTAAATTCAAAGAAGACAAAGGTTATGCATGTTGCAGGCAAATATAACACTAGACAGGACCAGATCATGCTAAACCAAGTCCCTCTAGAAAATGTCAAGGACTTTAGATATTTAGGTTCAGTCAAGACACACGATGGAACATGCTCAAAAGACATAAAGATGAGAATTGGAATGGCCAAGAACAGTATGGTTCAATTGAACAATATTTGGAAAGACCACAGCATAACAGCAGACCTTAAGATAAAACTCTTAAAATGTCTTGTCTGGCCAGTGATGTTATACGGCTGCGAGGCATGGACAATGAAGAAAGAGGATGAAAGACGAGTGGAAGCAGCAGAGCTGTGGTTTTACCGAAGACTGCTGAGGGTCAAATGGACGGATAGGCGCTCAAATGAAAGCATACTGAATGAGTTGGGTACTACACGCAAGCTTCTAGTACTCATACAACGGAGGAAACTGAAATATGTTGGACACGCAATCCGTAATGAGAGAACAGACTTGATGTCCACTGTCCTCCAAGGTAAAGTGGAAGGAAAGAGAAACAGAGGACGGCCACCTGCATCACTTGCTAGAAACATCACAAACATCAGTGGCAAGAAACTCCAGGAGGTGGTCAGACTTAGCCAAGATCGAGAGTGCTGGAGGCAACTTGTGAGGACATCATGTGCAGCGGCCAACACTGTTCCCGGTGACGCCGACAGGTGAGACAGGTGAGACATACATACATTCATACATACATACATACACACATACATACATACATACATACATACACACATACATACATATATACATACATACATATATACATACATACATAAATACATATATATATATATATATAATTACATACATACATACATACACACACACACACACACACACACACACACACGCACACACACACACACACACACACACACCGTCTAATATCACTATAGTGAAAAGACGTTAAATCAAAGAACGAACGAACGAACACATACACACACACACACACACACAACGTACCAGACTCAACAGCAACAGTGGTGTGAACATTAGCAGTCGTGGTAGTGACAGTAGTCGCTGTAACAGTGGTAGTGGTGGTGGTACTGGCCACAGACGACAGCACGCTGCTACTGGAGCTGATGATACTGCTAGTACTACTAACGGTGCTGGTCGTGCTGGTGACGATGATCGTGCTGTTGTCGACATCGTTGTAGACGTCGCTGGGGCTGTAGAGAGCAGTCAGCAGAGGTCCTGGGGTCACCATGAAGACTTGTGAAATCTTTCCTAAATGCTGATGAAAAAAATGGAAACTGAGCGATGTCTACAGGAAGGTTCTACAATATGTTGCGAGCGTCAGTTTATGGCGGCCGGCAAAGGTCTCGGAGACACCCATGAAGACTTGTGAAACATTTCATAAGTACTACTAAAAACGGAACTGAGAGAGGTCTATACAATATGTTGTGAGCATCAGTTCGTAGCAGTCAGCAAAAGTCTTGGTGTCACCATGAAGACTTGTGAAACCTTTCGTAAGTGCTAATGAAAGATGAGAGATGTCTATAGGAAGGTTCTACAATATGTTGTGAGCGTCAGTTTATAGCAACCACCAAAGGTCTCGGAGTCACCTTGAAGACTTATGAAACATTCCCAAAGTGCTACTAAAAATGGAAACTGAGAGAGGTCTATACAACATGTTGTGAGCATCGGTTTGCGGCAATCAGCAAAGTCTTGGCGTCACCATGAAGACTTGTGAAACTTTTTCTATGTGCTACTAAAAATGGAAACTGAGAGAGATCTATACAACATGTTGTGAGCATCGGTTTACGGCAATCAGCAAAGTCTTGGCGTCACCATGAAGACTTGTGAAACTTTTTCTAAGTGCTACTAAAAATGGAAACTGAGAGAGACCCATAGGAGACGTCTCCAATATGTTGTAAGCATCAGTTTATGGTGGCCAGCAAAAGTCCTACAGTCACCAATGAAGACTTGTGAAACATTTCCCATATACTACTAAAATGGAACCTGAGAGAGATCTATGGTAGACCTCTACAATGTGTTGTGAACATCAATTTATGGCAACCAGCAAAAGTCTTGGAGTTATCATGAAGAGCTGTGAAACATTCCCTGCTAAATTACCGATACAAACAGACTTCTATTGCAGGCCTCCATTCAGGTTATAGCGGCAAACGAAGTTCGTGAAGTCACCACGAAGAACTGTGAAACCTTTCTTACGTTCTACTAAAACATTCACATTAGGACACCTCTACAACAGACCTATAAAATGTGTTGCAAAAACAATTTAAGGCAGTTAACAAAGGGCGTGGCGTAACCATGAATGACCGTGAAACCATTTCTAGGTTCTACTAAATTGGACACAGGCACTTTCGATACTTCATACATACTTTATTACATACATCCCTGAATCCGTCGCTCATTTATGCAGCAGCATTAAAATGAAAGTTTGGTCATTTGCATACAACCACTATTGAACAGAAGAGGAAACAGAGGAAGCAGAACCATAGGCCGCAGGATTCTCTCCCATGCAATGTCTCCGGAAGATTATGCTCCGTCAGGGTCGGTTCTACATCCCACACGAAGACCCACACCACGCGATGAAGAGCAGTGTGTCTACTCATCCATCCCACCAACAGAAGAGTCCATCATCATCGTCGTCGTCATCGTCACCATCATCATCATCATCATTGTTGAGTTGCAATGTTCAGTGCATACATCGTTTGATGGTTTATCTTGGAAAAATAACAACAACCAAAAACAAACTTTGTGACAGAATTGTTAATAATGTTTAGTCAAATAGCAAGGTAGGTGAATGCCATCTGAAAACAATGAACCGTTGGTGTCGATCTAGTTATAACTGCCACTGATGTTGTAGTTGTTGCTGCCGTTTTTTGTTGTTGTTGTTGTTGTTGTTGTTGTTGGCGATGATGGTTGGAAGACAGATGACAATCTTGATGACCGTCACGAAGTTCACCTGTTGACAGAATGAAAATAAGATGGTCAAGCCATTTTAGCAATGTTACTTTATACATAACAATTATTGCAGAAGTATATGTGTGCATTATGCAGGTATATGTAGATAAAATTTTTTTTTATACATTTATCAAACGTTGGAACTGGTGAAAAGAAAAGAAAAGTGGAAACTATGTGGTGTCTCCCTGCACTTGTGTGTGTGTGTGTGTGTGTGTGTTGTGTGTGTGTTGTGTGTATGTGTGTGTGAGTGTGTGTGTGTGTGCGCGCGTGTGTGTGTGTTTGTGTGTGTGTGTGTGTGTGTGTGTACGTGTGCATGTACGTGTGTGTGTGTGTGTGTGTTCGTGCGCGCGTACATATATATATATATATATATACCTGTGTAAGAAAGAAAGAAAAAAAGGAAGAAGGAAAGAAAGAAAGGAGGAAAGGAAGAAAGAAGGAAAGAAAGAAAGAAGCAAGGAAGGAAAGAAAGAAAAACAGACAGACAGAAGGAAAGAAACACAAACAAAATAAACAAAAACAAAACCAAACCAACACAGAATCCCTTCCGTTCACCATTTCACCATAGCTTCTATCCCCTGCTTATCAATGGTGAGATAGATGAAGGCTTAGAGCAGGATCATCATCATCATCAGGTGCCCTGCCGCATGGCGTTGGCGATCATGGACTTCCATCTGTCTCTATCTCTTGTTGCCCCTAGCATCTCGCCCACCCCCCTCGTCCCCAGCCACTCTGCAAGTCCGTCCAGCATTTACTCCCTGGGTCTACCCGGTGCTCTCTTTCCCTCCAGCTTTCCCGTTGTGACCAGGTGCTCCAAATCCCTCTTCCTCATAAAATGGCCTATAAATGTTGCCTGTCTTTTCCTAATCTTCCTTATGAGTGATCTACTTGTGTATGCCTCAATCAAGACTGTCTCATTTGTTTTCTTTGCTGTCCATGGAACTCTCAACATTCTTCTTAGAAACCACAATTCGGCTGCCTCAATCTTGTTCTGGCTTTGTTTGTTGACTGTCCACGCCTCACATCCGTACAACAGAATTGGTTCTATATAACATTCAAGAACTCTCTTTCTGATGTTAATTGATAGGCATTTGTTAGAACAGGATAACTCGTAAATATTCCATAAAACCAAGATGGATTGGTATTATTATTGATGACCTATAAATGCACATTCTATCATTAATTGTTACTGATGTCCCATAACAACAGAAACATATACTCTTCCCCTACCCGTCCACGAAGACAGAAGCACATGAAATTCAAAAGTTAGACATTATTAATTAAACGATTAGCTCAGGTTTGTCAAGGGAAGCAATTTGTAAGCCATCATCTACAGGCACTCGTGGTGATATGTTCCACGTCAAAGTGTTTAGTGCCGTCGCTCATTCGAGTTAACATTTTTTAAAGAAAAAAAAAAAAAAAGAATTTTAATCATGATTCGCGTAAATGTAATACGCGCAAAATCTTGAGTCGCGCAAATAACATGTCGCCGTCACTGGTGAAATTCAGGCTCATATTGCTTATAGCCCAGCCGACTACTAGAGCCATATCAGGGTTAACACCACGTCAAAAACCACATCCATGTTAAAATAAAAAGACAGTTAAAAAACCGACCTCACCGTTTTCCTTGCAAGTCTAAAATAAGTTTAACCCTTTGACTCCCGCACCCTGTCCACCAGTATCCTGCATTGTCAGCCATGACAGCAAGTAAAAACTTAACCCTTTGACTCCTCATCCTATCCACCAACTCCTGTAGGAAGCTGGTGGACAGGTGAGGGAGTCAAAGAATTAAGTTTTTGCAATTGTTGGTCAGGGTGCATGAGTCAAACGGTTTAAAGAATATCACATTCTTACGTAAAATCATATCAGGTGAAATCTACTGATCTCTTGTAAAAATTGGATAATTACATACGGAGGGTTGTCTCTGAAGAGGTTCTTTAACACTTTGGCATCGTCAGCTGGCTATTTGACCTACTTCCCTGCAGAGGTGCCAGCTGCCTCTTTTATGATATCTACAGTATAAGGTTTGTTCAGACACGCTTTGAGGTTATTTGTGCAATGAAATATCAGGGTTGAGGAGCATTTCAGACAAGCATTTCATCCATTCAGCAGATGTAAACAAAACAGAAAAAAGAGACACCAATTCTCCATGACTTGTATCGTCTGATCAGAAGCTCAGAAAAGTACACACACACACACACACACACACAAATTCCACAATCCTGAGTGAACAGCGACATCGCCCATTCGCAGGGAGCTCCATTTTGCCTTTGTTTCAGTGAAGCACGCGGTTCGGGTGACGTTGTTCTCGAGCCCGAAAAATTCTTCAAATAGACTTTTTACTCGGGAAATCACTCTCACAGTATTTAGAAATGGTTACTTGATACTATAAAAGAGGAATTTTTCCCTTAGACCGTAACTGGCTTCACGTACGAATTTTCTAACGCAAGACGCTAGAATCCTAGCGTTACGTTGTCAGCGACGAGCTTGCTGAACGCTATACCCCTAGCGTTCCGGCGCATGCGGTTCTCCGCGAGAACGCTAGAGGGCTAGCGTTACGATGTGAAAAAGTTAAAGGAGTCCGCCGTGTAGTGCTTATGTCTCACATCGTACAAGTCCCAGCATTTAAGAAGATGGTGTCTGATGCTCAATGGCTCGTCACAAGGTACACACCACGGTGCTTGTTCATTTTTTGAAAAGACAGGTCGTTGACCTTATCGCTACGTGCTCCAACCTTGCTATGTGGCCCCCAGAACATAACGCCGCCATTGGAGCTCAGAGGGTCGATAATGCACACTGGGTTCGACAGCATATGTGTGTGTGTGTGTGTGTGTGTGTGTGTGTGTGTGTGTTTTGTTTGTGTGTGTGTGTGTGTTTGTTTGTGTGTGTGTGTATGTTTATTTGTATGTGTGTACATGTGTGTGTTTATTTGTATGTGTGTGTGTATGCATGTGTCTGTATGTGTGTGTTTATTTGTATGTGTGTATATGTGTGTGTTTATTTGTCTCTCTGTGTGTATGTGTATGTACGTGTGTGCGTATATGTGTGTGTGTGAGTGTGAGTGAGTGTGTGTGTGTGTGTGTGTGAAAGAGAGAGAGAGAGAGAGAGAGAGAATGTGTGTGTGTGTGTGTGTGTGTATGTGTGTGTGTGTGTGTATGTGTGTGTGTGTGTGTGTTGTGTGTGTGTATGTGTGTGTGTGTGTGTGTGTGTGTGTATGTGTGTGTGTGTGTGTGTGTGTGTGTGTATGTGTGTATGTGTGTGTGTGTGTGTGTGTGTGTATGTGTGTGTGTGTGTGTGTGGTGTGTGTGTATGTGTGTGTGTGTGTGTGTGTGTGTGTGTGTGTGTGTGTGTGTGTGTGTGTATGTGTGTGTGTATGAATTTTTGTTTTCTGTTTTGGGGCATCTTTTTAGATTATGTGCGCGAATGCATTGATATGTGCACTTAATTTTCAGGGACATTGTCCTTTTCGCCTAATTTTTGTATTTGGTGTTTGTTCTTTAGTGATCTTACGTTTACGCTTGACAAAGGCCAGTTGATCGAAAATTCGCGCCTGTCTTGTCTGGTTGTACACGTTCTGATTCAATTTTCATGTTTTTCTTGTTCCTGTTCGCTTGAAATTGAGCGGCCCATTTCGTTTGGGTTAATGAAGAAGATTAGGAAAAGACAAGCAACATTTACAGGACATTTTACGAGGCATGAGAAATTAGAGCACCTGATCACAACAGGAAAGCAAGGCTGGAGGGGAAACGTGCACCAGGAAGACCCAGAGAGAAACTATTCGAGGGACTTGCGGTGTGGATGAAGACAGGGAAGGTGGGACATGTACTCGCAGAAACAAGGGAGGGCCATGATCGCCAACGCCAAGCGGCAGGGCACACGATGATGTTGGCGATGATGATGATGATGATGATGATTATCCTGATGATGATACTGATGATGATGATGATGATATTGATGATGATGATGATATTGATGATGATAATGATGATGATGATGACGAGACAGAGGACAACAAAGAAACAAAGTCATGAGATAGTTCTCCAACTCTACACTCAATGAAACACCAGAGGTTAGCTAATCCGCTGATCCGTTGTTTCACTGTCTCAAATCTAACGCCTTTGTTCCTTTGTTAAACCTTTTGTGTACGCTTCACAAAGGTCAGTTGGAGTAAAATTCAGCCCTGTCTTTGTTTCGTAAGCTTGATATACGTTCTCATTGTTTTCCCACGTATTTATGGTTTTCAAAGAAATAAATGAAAGAAGGAAGGATACAAGGACAAGAAAAACAAAGACAAAGAAGAGAAACAAAGACATAAAGAAGAAAATAGCACATCAAGAAAATGGAGGTAATATCTAAAAGAATGAAAAATAACTTGGGGCAGAAAACACAGAACTGAAGACAAAATCCGAATGGAAAAGAAAACATGTGAAAAAAGAAAGATGGGGAAAAACAAGAAAGTGAGAAAAAGAACGCACTCAGCAAGAAAAGAACAAAGAGGAAAAAAAAGGAAAACAAAGAGAGACAAAGAGAAAGAAAAAAATGAGGTTGACAAGAAAGAAAGATGGAAACAAAGAACGTTGGCAAGGAAGAAATAAGGAAAACAGAAAGAAATAAAGAAAGAAAAAAGGAAAGAAAGAAAGAAGGAAAGAGAGAAAGAAAGAAGGAAAGAAAGAAAGGAAGGAACAAGGAAAGACAGAAAAAAAAGACGAAGAGAAAGAAAGGAGAGAAAGTAAGAAAGAAAGAAGGAAAGAAAGAAAGAAAAAAGGAAGGCAAGAAAGAAGGAAGGAAGGGAAGAAAGAAGGAAAGAAGGAAAGAAGGAAGAATTGATAGAAGAAAAGAAAGAAGGAAAGAAGGAAAGAAAGAAAGAAAGAAAAAAGGAAGGCAAGAAAGAAGGAAGGAAGGGAAGAAAGAAGGAAAGAAGGAAAGATTGATAGAAGAAAAGAAAGAAGGAAAGAAGGAAAGAAAGAAAGAAAGAAAAAAAGGAAGGAAAAAAAGAAAGAAAGAAAGAAAGAAGGATAAAAAGAAAGAAAGAAGGAAGGAACGAAGAAATATAAATAAATAAAGAAAAAAGGAAAGAAAGAAAAAAGAAAAAAGGAAAGAAAGAATGAATGAATGAAAGCAGGAAAGAAAGAGAGAAGGAAGAAAGAAAGAAAAAAGGAAAGAAAGAAGGAAAAAAAGAAAAAAGAAAGACAGAAGACAGGAGTGAAAGAAAAAAAGAAGAAGGAAATGAAGAAAGAAACAAAGAAAGAAAGAAGGAAGGAAAGAAAGAAAGAAGGACAGGAAAGAAAGGAAGACAGAAAAAAGGGAAAAAGGAAAGAAAATAAAAAAGAAAGAAAAGAGGAGAGAAAGAAAAAAAAGGAAAGAAAAGAAAAATCGGACCTCAAACTCGTTCGGGATTTTTGGGCCCTAAAGCTCTATTAGGATTTTTGGGCCTGAGACTCGTTTGGGATTGTTTTAATTTTTGCTCTAAAACTCGTTCAGCATTTTTGTGATTTTTCGGGTCTTAAACTTGTTCGGGATTTTTCGGGCCTAAAATTCGTGTGAAATTTTTTTGCACTAAATCACGTTCGAGATTTTTCGGGACTAAAACTCGTTCGGGATTTTTCAGGCCTAAAACTCGGTTGGGATTTTTCGGGTCTTAAACTCGATTAGGATTTTTCGGCCTTAAAACTCGTTTGTGATTTTTGGGACCTAAAACTCGTTTGGGATTTTGGGGGCCTAAAATTCTTTGGGATTTTTCGGCACCAACTAGTTCCAGTCCAGAATTGAGCGTGCCATTGGTTCAATTGGAATACTTGGGACCAGACGGTTCGAGTTTCACCACTTCACGGACGCGTCATTGATGCTACTGTTAATAATAGTAATAATAATTACAATATTTATATAGCGCAAAATCTTGACAAAATCAAATCTAAGCGCTGAAACAGACACACACGCACGTACGCACACACACACACACACACACACACACACACACGCATGGCTATAAATGGGGAGAAAGAAAAAAGCAATGGAAAATTATAGAGAGCATATTATATACAATTATATATTACAATGTGATTCCCCTCCGAGTGGAGACAGGCTGCAGAGGGGGTTGAGTGAGGTCAGGATTTTATGCAGAGGAGAAAAGGTGAGTTTTGAGAGCGGACTTGAAGGAGACAAAAGTTTGTTCCAGGAGAGTGGACCAGAAACAGAGAAGGTTCGTGGACCATAGGTATTGAGCTTAGTGCGTGGAAAGCGAAAAGTCAGAGGATCGGAGGCAGAGCGGAGGGTACGTGAGGGAACATAGATCTCAAGTAGGCTTGACAGGTAATCGGGGGGCTGCTGTTGTACGTTTCTCACCAACATTGCAGGTATCTGTATCTCTCAGGCCTGTTTGACAGCAGGTTATATTATGAACGAATTAGTAGAGTACAGCCCTGTTACGCAGTCTCAATCCAGAATGGAAAGTTGTAGCGTCATGATTATCATCCTCATCGTTAAGAATCTCCATGGCATTATAAAAAATGTCCAAGACTGTCTTTTAAGAATCATCCTACTCACGGATATTACGTTTGTGCTCACATTTTTTTTTAATCCTTTTTCTGCACCACATTCTGTGATCAGTGAAAAGGTGCAGAAATGGAACAGAAAATAATATAATAATAATAATGATGATAATGATAACAATAATAATAATAACAATAATAATAACAATATATATCAAAATAACAATAATAATAACAATAATTATATCAACAATAACAATATCATCAACAATAACAATAGTAATGATAATAATAATAACAACATAAAAATAGGTGCTCGCAATCTATTAACATGTGTTATTGATTTTCACAAAATGTGACCATTATATTTGTGTCGTATTAATTTAACTCAAAAATCAAGAAGCTGAAACCGCTTCATGAACAGTGAACACACACGAACACAAACACGAAACGTAACTGAAAAGTCAATGGACCCTTACGACAGGGGTTATAGAAATGCAACCAGCGCGCAAACACACACACACACACACACACACACACACACACACACACACACACACACACACACACACACACACACACACACACACACACATCCGTCTAAAAGCACATATGTAAATAGACGTTAAAAGAAATAACGAACGGACGAACACACACACACACGTGCACACACACACACGTGCACACACACCCACACACGCACACACACACAAACACACACACACACGCATACGCTCGTACACACACACACACACACACACACACCACACACACACACACACACACACACACACACAACACACACACAACAAAGATGACATAATCGTAAAACATTACACATGAATAATATACAGCAACAAATACCGTAGTGAGTGTACACACACAGAGTACACACACGTGTGTTTGTCCACACTCATGTTCGCACAAACAATCCACATATATGACCATCTCTGACGAATTGACTCATAAGTCGAACAGATCAACTTGCACTAGAAGCTGGAAAAGTGATCAGTCAGAAGATTAACATTTGGAATATTACAGTTTAAGATGCATAGCTGTCTGTTTTAAAGAGAGCACCAGGCAGGCCCAGGGAGAAAATATTGGACGGAATTGCAGGGTGGCTGAGGACAGAGAGGGTGGAAGATGTGCTTGCGGCAACAAGGGATACAAACATATGAAGGGCCATGATCGCCAACACCATACGGCAGGGCACATGATGATGATGATGATGATGATGATAGATGATGACCTGTCAGTTTTATCATTTCCCGTTTATGTTTTTTTTAAGAAAAAAATGTCAACCTGAAATAAGACGATTTCATTACTTTTAGTGCTCTCATGTTTTCCATACCTACAATCGTATGATTTTGACAGATAAAAATAAGCCGACAAAAGACACTTTACGTCGATCGAATGAACCAACATCGCAAATTCTAATAATAAAATCTTGGTCAGTTTTGTTTAGATTTAGTTGTTAAGATGTAATATTTGTATGATAAAAATCTTTTAAGTCTGATTTCTCAAACTTTAAAGTTTGATTTCTTAGAATAACCAAATCGACATTTACAGATTTGTCAAACGCCAAATCAACACTGAAAACAATACATCTTCATCAATTTTCACTGAAGAGAAAGAAAACTGATTTCATTATAAATTGTATACCCTGTATATTTGGGCGGAGGGGGTGGGGTGGGGCAAAAGCGTACAAAATACACCATGTCCATAACATTACGTGGGGGGGGGGGGGGGGGGGTCGGTGGAGATAGGCCTATAAAAAACTAAACTGACATCACCAGAATGACGTGAATGAGTCAGCTTAAAGCAAACCCACAAAAGACACACGTGATCGAATGAACGAAAATTGCAAAAAAAAACCCTGAATTTCATGTTATAATAAAATGTTATGCTTTGTTTTGAGTTAGTTGCAAAGATGTGATATTTATTTGACAAACATCTTTGAAGCTTGATTTCTCAAAACAGCCAAATCTACACTTGCAGATTTCTCAAACGCCAAACCTACACTGAAAACAGCATATCTGCATCAATTTTCACAGATGTGAAATAAAACTGGTTTTAACGATTGGCAGCGAACAGACCTGCTTTTAATGTTGCGGGCTGACACGAAAACGAGATATCAGATCATGAATCCACAGCTCTATCAGAAGAACCATACAGCCCAACGTACAAGATCCAAAATAATGGAGGGGAAGAAAAGCCACTTCCATTGCCAAATGTAGTCTGACCATGTATAGAAAGAAGAAACGAAAGAAGAAATCATCCATCATGTGCCCCACCGCATAGCGTTGGCGATTATGGCCCTCCATACAAATCTATTCTTCGTCGCTGCTAGTACTTCCCCCACCCTCTCTGTCCTCATCCACTCCCCAAGTCTGTCCAATATTTTTCCCTGGGTCTATCCGGTGCGCTTTTTCCCCTCCAGCTTTCCTATTGTAACTAGGTGCTCTAATTTCTCTTGCCTCAGAAAATGTCTTTTAGATGTTGCTCGTCTTTTCCTAATCTTCATTAATCTTCTTCTTCTGTCTGCCTCTTTCAAGACTGTCTTGTTTGTTTTCTTTGCTGTCCGTAGAACTCTTTAACATTATTCTTAGAAACCACATTTCAGCTGCCTCAATCTTTTTCTGACTTTGCGTGTTGACAAAGAAGAAATATGATAGCATAAACCATTTGCCTGCGCACTGGCCTTACGTACGGGCAACACCTTGAGGTCCTACTCAGCGTATGGATTCGATGTCTAGCTTTGTATCAATCTGTTATTGAAACAGCTTGGTCTATTGAAGTAAAAACAACAACAATGACAACAATGACAAGAACAACAGCAACAACAACACGCACGATTCAATCCACAATTCGATCTTTCATATATCCTTAAACCTCAATTGGTGCATCGAGGATAAAAGCAAATAAGAACATTTAATCCCAATTTGGACATGGAGCATAACGGCAAGTAACAACAGATAATCCCAATTGGGACATAGAAGATAACAGATAATAACAACAGATAATCCCAATTGGGACATGGAAGATAACAGATAATAACAAGATAATCCCAATTGGGACATGGAAGATAACAGATAATAACAACAGATAATCCCAATTGGGACATGGAGGATAACAGCAAACAACAACAACAACAAAACACACACACACACACATATATACATATATATATTATATATATATGCATATATATGTACATATAATATATGTATATGTATATATGTATAATTGTTTTGTATATTAACGTACATATGTACACACACACACACACACACACACACACACACACACACACACACACATACACACACACACACACACACACACACACACACACACACACACACACACACACACACACACACACTTACTTCACAACTCAAACCACAATTTACTGTATAACGGATACTTAAATCCCAATTGGTACTTTGAGGACAACAGCAACTAAAGGAAAATCTAACGGAATCAACAGACATTACACAGAAGAAAGAATTTATCACAGTCCGACAGAAAGAAGTACATTCGACATTATCTTACGTGAGGATTCTAAATATTCAGAAAATAACAACACGATTTAAAAAAATCGGGTACATTTTGCGAATTTTTCCGTTAATTTCATTTCCTCTCAGAAACGAACTTATACGACGAGAAGACGGATTAGGGTGACATTGTTTTCGTGAATTAAGCTTCAATCAATCATCATGGAATTTAGAACATTCGGAAAAAAAGTGAAACTTATCGATTTAGACATTGTCGTAACAAAAAACATGTTCTGTGTACTGCCTTGCGTCTACTGAATTTAATCACAAGCTTGCCGTAGTCGAACTGAAATTTAATGAAAGGATCAGCATACATTATCATTTGAAATTCAATGAAAGGAGCAGCATACATTATCATTTTGAAATTCAATGAAAGGAGCAGCATACATTATCATTTGATATTAAATATCAAACGAGGAGCATACATTATCATTTGAAATTCAATGAAAGGAGCAGCATACATTATCATTTGATATTAAATATCAAACGAGGAGCATACATTATCATTTGAAATTCAATGAAGGAGCAGCATACATTATCATTGATATTAAATATCAAACGAGGAGCATACATTATTTTTCTTAATTTAATGACAGGAGCAACATACATTATTACTTGAAATTTAACGAAAGGAGCAGCATACTTATTATTTCAAAGTTTAATAACAGGAGCAGCATACTTTATTATTTGAAATTTAATGAAAGGAGCAGCATACATTATTACTTGAAATGCAATGAAAGGAGCAGCATACATTATTACTTGAAATGCAATGAAAGGAACAGCATACATTATTACTTGAAATGCAATGAAAGGAACAGCATACATTATTACTTGAAATGCAATGAAAGGAACAGCATACATTATTACTTGAAATTGCAATGAAAGGAACAGCATACATTATTATTGAAATGAAATGAAAGGGAAACAGCATACTCTATTATTTCAAGTTTAATAACAGGAGCAGCATACTCTATTATTTGAAATTTAATGAAAGGACAGCATACTTTATTATTGAAATATAACCACCGAAGCAGATACATTATTATTGAATTTAATGACAGGAGCAGCATACATTATTATTGAAATTTAATGACATGAGCAGCATACATTTTTATTATCTGAAATTTAATGACAGGAGCAGCATACATTAATTATCTGAAAATTTAATGACAGAGCAGCATACATTATTATCTGAAATTTAATGACAGGAGCAGCATACTTTATTATTTATTTGAAATCTGATAACAAGAGCAGCATACATTATTATCTGATAAATTTAATGACAGGACCAGCATACTTTATATTATTTGAAATCTGATAACAAGAGCAGCATACATTATTATCTGAAATTTAATGACAGGAGCAGCATACTTTATTATTATTTGAAATTGATAACAAGAGCAGCATACATTATTATCTGAAAATTTAATGACAGGACCAGCATACATTATTATTATTTGAAATCTTATAACAAGAGCAGCATACATTATCATTTGAAATTTAATGACAGGAGCAGCATACATTATTAGATGTTAGATAAATTTAATGACAAGAGCAGCATACATTATCATTTGGAATTTAAATGACAGGAGCAGCATACATTATTAGATTTATGAAATTTAATGACAGGAGCAGCATACATTATTATCTGAAATTTAATGACAGGAACAGCATACATTATCATTTGATATTTATTGACAGCAGCAGCATACATTATTATTTGAAATTTAATGACAGGAACAGCATACATTATTATTTGAAATTTTAATGACAGGAACAACATACATTATTATTTGAATTTAATGAAAGGAACAGCATACATCATTAGCTGAAGTTTATTGAAAGGAGCAGCATACATCATTAGTTGAAGTTTATTGAAAGGAGCAGCATACATCATTAGTTGAAGTTTATTGAAAGGAGCAGCATACATCATTAGTTGAAGTTTATTGAAAGGAGCAGCATACATCATTAGTTGAAGTTTATTGAAAGGAGCAGCATACATCATTAGTTGAAGTTTATTGAAAGGAGCAGCATACATCATTAGTTGAAGTTTATTGAAAGGAGCAGCATACATTATTAGTTGAAATTGAATGACAGGACCAGCATACATTATTAGTTGAAATTGAATGACAGGACCAGCATACATTAAGTATCTGGTAATCAATGCGCACAGACACACATATGCGTGGGCGCACCCTAAATCATACATACATACATAATACATACATACATACATAATACATACATAGATACATATAGACATACATACATACATACATACATACTTACATACGTACGTACGTACATATATACACGCATACATACACACACCACACACACACACACACACACACACACACACACACACACACACATACACATGCATACATACACCTATATACAGAGAGAGAGAATGAAAGAACACACACACACACACACACACACACACACACACACACACACACACACATTCAGGCCCAAAGTACAAAATCTGACCTGACATGAGAATCAAACCCACAGCTCCTCAGTGATCAGGATGGGACATTTAGCAAACACTGACCACGGGGCCAGACGTTTGTTGCATGGAATAAATAGCCTGAACCTGCTGAAGCTGAACATTCTTTTTTCTTTTTCCTCATCGTTGCTTAAAGCCCAGCCGACTGCGTAGAGCCATATCAGGGCTACAACCATTTCAGTATACACACAGTACTTCAACAGGGGGAAAAAGGAACAGAGAATTAAGTAAACATATCAATGCATAATCTAAGGAGATGCCTCTGGCGTTGACCACTCCGTCATATTTATCACATAGGGGATTTAAAAAAAAATACCTGATACAAATTTAAACATAACCAACGTACCTGAATACAATTGTACACATAACTAAAGATACTAAAGCATGCATAAAAACGGGCCTAAGTTACCTATAACTGCTTCCGCATATCTCATTTCTCTAGAGCCAAAAATACACTTAATGTATGTACTCAATTATCACTCCTTAGAGAAGTACGTAATACTTTACTGTGCACATACATGTGAATAGACCAGCAAGGCAGAAAGTGAAAGGAAGAAATGACAGAAAGCAAAGGAACAAGGCAGAAACAGAGTGATAGAAAAGAAGAAATTTCTTGCACAGAATTTCCAGAAAGTGGGGATATTATTTATACTGAAAGAGCTCCCGGCATCCTTATGGGGGAAAGCTGAAAATAACACTGTCGTTTCTATTATCAAAAAAAAAAAAAAAAAAAAAATCACTGGTTAGAAGTTAATGACATAGTATCCCTATGTTCAAAAGCCTCAATAACGCAGCCCCCCGATTACCTGTCAAGCCTACTTGAGATCTATGTTCCCTCACGTATCCTCCGCTCTGCCTCCGATCCTCTGACTTTTCGCTTTCCACGCACTAAGCTCAATACCTATGGTCCATGAGCCTTCTCTGTTTCTGGTCCACTCTCCTGGAACAAACTTCCTCTCTCAGTCCGTCAGCAACCTACTTTTGTCTCCTTCAAGTCCGCTCTCAAAACTCACCTTTTCTCCTCTGCATAAAATCCTGACCTCACTCAATCCCCTCTGCAGTCTGTCTCCACTCGGAGGGGAATCACATTGCAATATATAATTGTATATAATATGCTCTCTATAATTTTCCATTGCTTTTATTCTTTCTCCCCATTTATAACCGTGTGCGTGTGTGTGTGTGTGCGCGCGCGCGCGTGTGTGTGTGCGTGAGTGCGTGTGTGTGCTGCGTGGCGTGCGTGCGTGCGTGTGTGTGCGTGCGTGCGTGTGTGTGTGTCTGTTTCAGCGCTTAGATTTGATTTTATCAAGATTTTGCGCTATATAAATATTGTAATTATTATTATTATAAGTACCTAAGACAGACAATTTCTAGATCGCAAAAGTTTTATTTTCATGATTTTCAAAAAAGAAGCAGACAGGCCTTAAAACTTCTTTCTTCATCAGTCCGTTTGTACAATCATGAGTTTTACGGGAGATAGAGTCGACGGTCAGCAGAGATCTGGAAGGCCTAAAGTAGAAAAGTGCAGATCTCTTTCAAGCTGCTGGTCCAGATCTTCCTTGGCGTGCCTCTTGCTTAAAATTTAGACAAGGCATTAAAACACATGAAAATGTACGCGCACGAACAACGACATTCAGTTTCAGTTTCAATTTCTCATGATGACGTCTCCGCGCTCGGAACATATTCCATATGCACTAACGTCACAAGGTACCACGTGTACATGTATGGTGACCGTGGCACATGCCCAAAGCCTGGGCATGAACCCATGAGCTAGCCTGGTCTTGAGGCCCTACCTAGACTATGTTTTACCTAGTCTATCAACATTTCAGCACATAAGAAAAACAAACGAACGAAAGAAAGACAGGCAGATGAGACGAAGAAAGAATACACAGGCTTACCCATATACACACGCATACTCACACACAATCAGCTGGTGTGGAAATACATCGTTTACAGTTGAATCTTACCTTAAAGCACAATGACTGAAACCCGCCATTAAGATTGCTCTCAGCTACGATCGACGCAGGAAATGTCAGTACAAGTCAGGTGACGGAAATGAAGCCTTGACACTTTTCTTCTCCCAGAAATTGACATCTCCCAAACTATTCAACGTATCATTTCGCGGGAATTTTTATCCGTAAATGTTCCCGTTTACGCTGCACGCTAATGGCAGCTCGCGCGAGAAAAAGTCGTTCTATCTTATGGATTACAAGTACGTTTCAACACAAGCCGTAAAACAAACTCACCGTGGCTTACTTGGCAAAATTGCGGTCGTTAATTTCTGCCGTTATTACAATTTAATCAATCCTCACCAGACTCGGCGGCAGAAGCAGACGACAGCTTAGTAGTGCGCATGCGGGAAGTGATTCAGCGCTTTGAAAAGTTGATTGACGTACCACCATGTGAATCTCTGAAATATACCGCGCGTTATTAGTTTCGCATCAGGCGAGAAATCTCGTAACAAGAGCAATGATGATGATGATGATGTTAATAACAACAGCAGCAGCAGCAGCAGCAACAACAATAATAATAATAATAATAACAATAATGATAACAATAATAATAATAATGATAATAATAATAATAATAATAATAATAATAATAATAATAATAACAACAACAACAACGATGATAACGATGATGATGATAGTGATGACGACAACAACGATGATGATGATGATGATGATGATAATGATAACAATAATAATGGTGGTTATGATGTTGATGATGTTGATGATGATGAGGTTGATAATAGTAATAACAATGACAATGATAACGATGACGGCGATGATGTTAATAATAATGCTCATCATCATCATCATCATCATCATCATCGGATATAATAACAACAATAATGATAACAATAACAGCAACAACAATACTGATGATGATAATAATGATACTAATAATAATAACAATAATAATAATAATATAACAATAATAATAATTATAAAATAATAATATTAATAATAACAATGGTAACAATAACAACAACAACAATAATAGTAATAATAATAACAATGATAATAATAATGATAATAATAATGATAATAACAATAACAACAACAACAATAATGATAATAATAATAATAATAATAATGATGATGATAATAATAATAATAATAATAATAATAATAATAATAATGATAATAATAATAATAATAATGATAATAATAATAATAATAATTGTGATAATAATAATAATAATAATAATAATATAATAATAGTAATAATAATAATAATAGTAATAATAGTACTACTACTACTACTACTACTACTACTACTTATTCAGTTTAGTTCAGTTCAATGTCGAGCTTGCTCGGCTATCCATGACACGTTTCCTCCATCCTTCTCTGTCAGACATTGCAGTAGGTAGTTCATCATACTGACAGCCCGTATCATCGATCAGTTGGTCGATGAAGGTCTTCTTTGGACGTCCTGGTTTTTGTTTGCCGTGACTGGGTCTCCATAGTAGAACATCCCCCACCAGTTCTTCTTTGCTACGCCAGCAGTGTCCTGCGAAACGCAGACTTTGTTGACGTATTGATTTACTGATTGGTTGGATCTTACCATATAACTCTTTGTTAGTTGGATGTTCTCTCCAGGATTTGTTCAGGGCTGCACGTAGCATTCGTGTGTATGCTACATCAATCTTCTTCTCCAATGTCGTTGTTAGGGTCCAAGAGATTGAGCCATATGTAAGAACGAACTCTACTGCTGCTTGGAAGAAGTTCCTTTTCAGATTGTCTGGTAGATTGGATTTCCAGATTTTGTCCAGTTGATTTAGAGCACCCCAGGCATTTCCGAGTCTGGTTTTGACGTCCTGTTCTGTGGAGTCAATGTAGCTGCCAAGGTATTTAAAGTCTTGAACTTGTTTGATCGCATCTCCATTTAGACATCTCATACCTTCTGATGTGTCTTGATTCAGGCAGATGAACTCTGTTTTGTTCGCACTGAGGTGGAGCCCGATCTCCATTGCTGTTCTTTCGGTATTGTGAAGGAGAGATGTTGCATCCTTTAGGAGGTCTGCGAGAACAGCCAGGTCATCAGCGTAGTCCGCATCTGTTATCTTTACCGCAGGGTAGCGTCTGCTCTTCTGTTTTGTGAGGGTAAAGCCAAGTTTATAATAATAACAATAACAACAACAATATAATAACAATAATAATAGTAAAAATAATAACAATAGTAATAATAATAATAATAACAATAATAATAATAATAATAATAAACAAGAACAAATATATGATAATAAATAATAATAATAATAATAATAATAATAATAATAATAATAATAATAATAACATTAATAATAATAATATTAATAATGAGAACAATAACAGTAACAATAGTAATGATAATAACAATAACAATAATATACTACTACTATTCCTACTACTATCTGTCAGACTCACTTAACAAAACCCTATGCGCTGGCAAAGTCTTGAAATGGCGAGAATGGAGAAGGGAACGGTACTAATGAAACATTAAACTGACACCACCAGGATGACTGAACCATTGAAATGGGCAGCGTACAGGCGAGTTTTTCAAGTTGTGTGCTGATACTGAACTGAAGGCATGACATCATGAATCCCCGACTTTGGATTTTATAAAACAAATATAGCTAGTATAGCACCTGGTCACAACAGGAAAGCTGGAGAGAAAGAGAACACCAGGTAGATCCAGGGAGAAAATATTGGACGGACTTGCAGGGTGGCTGAGGACAGAGAGGGTGGAAGATGTACTCGCTGCAACAAGGGATAGATGCACATGGAAGGCCATGATCGCCAACGCCATACGGCAGGGCACATGATGAAACATAGCTAAAACTTCAAGTAGTCGACATTATATATAAGCTTATTTAAAAACAAAAGTTCTTCATTGCAATCATCATCATCAAAATCATCAGGTGTCCTGCCGCATGGCGTTGGCGATCATGGTCTTCCATCTGTCTCTATCTCTCGTTGCTCCTAGCATCTCTCCCACCCTCCTCGTCCCCAGCCACTCTGCAAGTCCGTCCAGCATTTTCTTCCTGGATCTACCCGGTGCTCTCTTTCCCTCCAGCTTTCCCGTTGTGACCAGGTGCTCCAAATCCCCCTTCCTGATAAAATGGCCTATAAATGTTGCCTGTCTTTTCCTAATCTTTCTTATGAGTGATCTACTTGTGTCTGCCTCCGTCAAGACTGTCTCGTTTGTTTTCTTTGCTGTCCATGGAACTCTCAACATTCTTCTTAGAAACCACATCTCGGCTGCCTCAATCTTGTTCTGGCTTTGTTTGTTGACTGTCCACGCCTCGCATCCGTACAACAGTATTGGTTCTATATAACATTCAAGAACTCTCTTCCTGATGTTAATTAACAGGCATATGTTGGTAAGAATGCTTGTCATCTTCTTGAATGCTGTTTTGGCTTGGCAGATTCTGCCGGCTATTTCTGATGTGCATCTGCCGTCTGATGAAATGATCGTTCCCAGGTATTATCGACATTATACATAAGCTTATTTAAAACACAAAAGTTCTTCATTGTAATCATATCTGATTTTATTATTCAGTATGTGTCTACTGAGGTGCAAAGGTTTGGCCTCATCAACAAAGAGAACATTTAATATCAAAGGAAATAAGAGGGAAGCAGGGAGAATTTTAAATATCAACTAAGTAACATAACTCTTGAGAGTCACGGAGTTATCTCCCATGTGTAACATAACACTTGAGAGTCACGGAGTTATCTCCCATGTATAACATAACACTTGAGAGTCACGGAGTTATCTCCCATGTATAACATAACTCTTGAGAGCCACGGAGTTATCTCCCATGTATAACATAACACTTGAGAGTCACGGAGTTATCTCCCATGTATAACATAACACTTGAGAGTCACGGAGTTATCTCCCATGTATAACATAACACTTGAGAGCCACGGAGTTATCTCCCATGTATAACATAACACTTGAGAGTCACGGAGTTATCTCCCATGTATAACATAACACTTGAGAGTCACGGAGTTATCTCCCATGTATAACATAACTCTTGAGAGCCACGGAGTTATCTCCCATGTATAACATAACACTTGAGAGTCACGGAGTTATCTCCCATGTGTAACATAACTCTTGAGAGTCACGGAGTTATCTCCCATGTATAACATAACACTTGAGAGTCACGGAGTTATCTCCCATGTATAACATAACACTTGAGAGTCACGGAGTTATCTCCCATGTATAACATAACACTTGAGAGCCACGGAGTTATCTCCCATGTATAACATAACTCTTGAGAGTCACGGAGTTATCTCCCATGTGTAACATAACTCTTGAGAGCCACGGAGTTATCTCCCATGTGTAACACAACTCTTGAGAGTCACGGAGTTATCTCCCATGTATAACATAACACTTGAGAGTCACGGAGTTATCTCCCATGTATAACATAACTCTTGAGAGCCACGGAGTTATCTCCCATGTGTAACACAACTCTTGAGAGCCACGGAGTTATCTCCCATGTATAACATAACATTTGAGAGCCACGGAGTTATCTCCCATGTATAACATAACTCTTGAGAGTCACGGAGTTATCTCCCATGTATAACATAACACTTGAGAGTCACGGAGTTATCTCCCATGTGTAACATAACTCTTGAGAGCCACGGAGTTATCTCCCATGTGTAACACAACTCTTGAGAGTCACGGAGTTATCTCCCATGTGTAACATAACTCTTGAGAGCCACGGAGTTATCTCCCATGTGTAACACAACTCTTGAGAGCCACGGAGTTATCTCCCATGTATAACATAACTCTTGAGAGTCACGGAGTTATCTCCCATGTGTAACACAACTCTTGAGAGTCACGGAGTTATCTCCCATGTGTAACATAACTCTTGAGAGTCACGGAGTTATCTCCCATGTGTAACACAACTCTTGAGAGTCACGGAGCTATCTCCCATGTGTAACATAACTCTTGAGAGTCACGGGTAACATAACTCTTGAGAGTCACGGGTAACATAACTCTTGAGAGTCACGGGTAACATAACTTTTGAATGCTATGTTAAGGAATGTTCTGAGCTTACCACTTTGTAACATAACTCTTGAGAGTCACGGAGTTATCTCCCATGTATAACATAACTCTTGAGAGTCACGGAGTTATCTCCCATGTATAACATAACTCTAGAGATTCACGGGTAACATAACTCTTGAGAGTCACGGGTAACATAACTCTTGAGAGTCACGGGTAACATAACTCTTGAATGTTATGTTAAGGAATGTTCTGAGCTTACCACTTTGTAACATAACTCTTGAGAGTCATGGAGTTATCTCCCATGTATAACATAACTCTTGAGAGTCACGGGTAACATAACTTTTGAGAGTCATGTTAAAGAATGTTCTGAGCTTACCACTTTATGCTTTGTGGCTGCGTCTATGCTAGCTGAATGGGTAGCGCAAGCTGTGTTGGGTTTGAGAAATTCTACATGGGAGATAACTCCGTGACTCTCGAGAGTTATGCTACTTAGTTGAAAGAGAATATTGTCAAAGTCATCATCATTGTCATGTGCCCTGACACATGGCGTTGGCGATTATGGCTCTCCATACGAATCTATCTTTTGTCGCTGCAAGGACATCTCCCACCCCCACCCCCTTGTCTTCATCCATTCCGCAAGTCCGTCTAATATTGTCATATAAGTGAAAAATGTTGAAATACTTTTAGTACTTCCTGAGAAAGTGCTGTTTACGTCACACACCTTATCAAAGTGGTCATTTAATTTTGTTTTGTTTTCTTTTCATTGTTTGATTTTGTTTTTCATTATTATCATCTACTTC
>JAPXFY010000032.1:11696561-11706561 GCA_030674185.1 Monoplex corrugatus | reverse complement strand
GATAGAGAGAGAGAGAGAGAGAGAGAGAGAGAGAGAGGGACAGAGACACAGACACAGACACAGACACACAGACACACAGACACAGACACAGACACAGACACAAACACAGACAGACAGCGGCACAGAGTGAGACAGAGACAGAGAGACAGAAACAGAGAGACAGAGACAGAAATACAGACACAGACACAGACAAAAGAGAGAGAGAGAGAGAAAGAGAGAGAGAGAGAGAGGGGGAGGGTGGCAGAGACAGAGGCAAAGATAGAGACAGAGAGAAACAGCAGATCCTTCCTCTCTCTTTACAGTTAACAGATCCTTCCTCTCTCTTTACAGTTAACAGATCCTTCCTCTCTCTTTACAGTTAACAGATCCTTCCTCTCTCTTTACGGTTAACAGATCTGTCCTCTCTCTTTACAGTTAACAGATCTTTCCTCTCTCTTTACAGTTAACAGATCTGTCCTCTCTCTTTACAGTTAACAGATCTTTCTCTCTCTTTACAGTTAACAGATCTTCCTCTCTCTTTACAGTTAACAGATCTTCCTCTCTCTTTACAGTTAACAGATCTTCACTCTCTTTACGTTAACAGATCTTCTCTCTCTTTACAGTTAACAGATCTGTCCTCTCTCTTTACAGTTAACAGATCTTCTCTCTCTTTACAGTTAACAGATCTTTCATCTCTCTTTACAGTTAACAGATCTGTCCTCTCTTTACAGTTAACAGATCTTTCATCTCTCTTTACAGTTAACAGATCTTTCCTCTCTCTTTACAGTTAACAGATCTTCTCTCTCTTTACAGTTAACAGATCTTTCATCTCTCTTTACAGTTAACAGATCTGTCCTCTCTCTTTACAGTTAACAGATCTTCATCTCTCTTTTACAGTTAACAGATCTGTCCTCTCTCTTTACAGTTAACAGATCTTTCATCTCTCTTTACAGTTAACAGATCTTCCTCTCTCTTTTTCAGTTAACAGATCCTTCTCTCTCTTTACAGTTACAGATCTTTCTCTCTCTTTACAGTTAACAGATCCTTCCTCTCTCTTTACAGTTAACAGATCCTTCTTCTCTCTTTACAGTTAACAGATCTTTCCTCTCTCTTTACAGTTAACAGATCCTTCCTCTCTCTTTACAGTTAACAGATCCTTCTTCTCTCTTTACAGTTAACAGATCTGTCCTCTCTCTTTACAGTTAACAGATCCTTCTCTCTCTTTACAGTTAACAGATCCTTCCTCTCTCTTTACAGTTAACAGATCTGTCCTCTCTCTTTACAGTAACAGATCCTCTTCTCTCTTTACAGTTAACAGATCCTTCCTCTCTCTTTACAGTTAACAGATCCTTCCTCTCTCTTTACAGTTAACAGATCCTTCCTCTCTCTTTACAGTTAACAGATCTTCCTCTCTCTTTACAGTTAACAGATCCTTCCTCTCTCTTTACAGTTAACAGATCCTTTCTCTCTCTTTACAGTTAACAGATCCTTCCTCTCTCTTTACAGTTAACAGATCCTTCCTCTCTCTTTACAGTTAACAGATCCTTCCTCTCTCTTTACAGTTAACAGATCTGTCCTCTCTCTTTACAGTTAACAGATCCTTCCTCTCTCTTTACAGTTAACAGATCCTTCCTCTCTCTTTACAGTTAACAGATCCTTCCTCTCTCTTTACAGTTACAGATCCCTTTCCTCTCTCTTTACAGTTAACAGATCCTTCCTCTCTCTTTACAGTTAACAGATCCTTCCTCTCTCTTTACAGTTAACAGATCTTCTTCTCTCTTTACAGTTAACAGATCTTTCTCTCTCTTTACAGTTAACAGATCTTCCTCTCTTTACAGTTAACAGATCCTTTCTCTCTTTACAGTTAACGGATCCTTCCTTCTCTTTACAGTTAACAGATCTGTCCTCTCTCTTTACAGTTAACAGATCTTTCCTCTCTCTTTACAGTTAACAGATCTTCCTCTCTCTTTACAGTTAACAGATCCTTCTTCTCTCTTTACAGTTACAGATCTTTCCTCTCTCTTTACAGTTAACAGATCTTCCTCTCTCTTTACAGTTAACAGATCTTCCTCTCTCTTTACAGTTAACAGATCTTCCTTTCTCTTTACAGTTAACAGATCTGTCCTCTCTCTTTACAGTTAACAGATTGTTCTCTCTCTTTACAGTTAACAGATCCTTCCTCTCTCTTACGGTATAACGATCTTCCTCTCTCTTTACAGTTAACAAATTCCTTCCTTCTCTTTACAGTTAACAGATCTTCCTCTCTCTTTACATTAACAGATCTTCCTCTCTCTTTACAGTTAAACGTATCTCTTTCTCCTCTCTTTACAGTTAACAGATCTCTTCCTTCTCTTTACAGTTAACAGATCTTCCTCTCTCTTTACATTAACAGATCCTTCCTCTCTCTTTACGTATACAGATCTGTCCTCTCTCTTTACAGTTAACAGATCTGTCCTCTCCTTTACAGTTAACAGATCCTTCCTCTCTCTTTACAGTTAACAGATCTTCCTCTCTCTTTACAGTTAACAGATCTGTCCTCTCTCTTTACAGTTACAGATCCTTCCTCTCCTTTACAGTTAACAGATCCTTCCTCTCTCTTTACAGTTAACGAGATCCTTCTTCTCTCTTTACAGTTAACAGATCTTTCCTCTCTCTTTACAGTTAACAGATCCTTCCTCTCTCTTTACAGTTAAAGATCCTTCCTCTCTTTACAGTTAACAGATCGTTCTCTCTCTTACAGTTAAAGATCCTTCTCTCTCTTTACAGTTAAAGATCTTCTCCTTACTTAAAAGTTTAACAGACTGTTTTCTCTCCTTACAGTATAAACGACCTTCCTGTTTCTTTACAGTTAACAATTGTCCTCTCTCTACACGTCAACAGATCTTCCTCTCTCTTAGTTAACAACGTTTTCACTTCACAATGCATTCCTTCTCTTTACGTTAAAACCAGATCCTTCCTCTTTACGTTAACAATCTTTCCTACTTTACAGTTAACAGATCCTTCCTTCTCTTCTACAGTTAACAGATTCCTCTCTCTTTACAGTTAACAGATACTTCATCTCTCTTTACAGTTAACAAGTCCTCTTCTTTACAGTTAACAAGTCTTCTTCTCTTTACAGTTAACAATGTCCTTCTCTTCTTACGTTAACAGATCGCTCCTTCTCTCTTTACAGTTAACAATTCTCTACAGTTAACAGCTCTCTCTTTACAGTTAACAGATCTTCCTCTCTATACAGTTAACAGATCTTCCTTCTTTACAGTTAACAGCTCTTCACTCTTTACAGTTAACAGATCTCTTCCTCTTTACAGTTAACAGGATCTTTCCTCTCTCTTTACAGTTAACAGATCTTCCTACTTTACAGTTAACAGGATCTGTCCTCTCTTTACAGTTACAGTCCTTCCTACTTTACAGTTAACAGATCTTCCTACTTTACAGTTAACAGATCCTTCCTACTTTACATTAACAGATTCCTACTTACAGTTAACAGCTCTTCCTCTTTACAGTTAACAGCTCTTCCTCACTTTACAGTTAACAGCTCTTCCTACTTTTACCTCTTCCTACTTTAAGTTAACAGGATCTTCCTCTACTTAACAGGTTATTACAGTAATCACTCTTCCTACTTCTTTACAGTTAACAGATCTTTCCTCTTTACAGTTAAAGACTCTTCCTCTTTTACAGTTAAAGATCTCTCTCTCTTTACAGTTAAAATCTTCTCTCTTTACAGTTAATAGACCTTCCTCTTTACAGTTAATAGATCTTCTCTCTTTACAGTTAACAGATCTTCCTACTTTACAGTTAAACGTGATTCTTCCTCTTACAGTGAACATACCCTTCCTTTTCTTTACAAGTTAACAGCATCTTGTCCTATTACAGTTAACAGA
Source organism: Monoplex corrugatus (assembly GCA_030674185.1). Classification (NCBI taxonomy): domain Eukaryota; kingdom Metazoa; phylum Mollusca; class Gastropoda; order Littorinimorpha; family Ranellidae; genus Monoplex; species Monoplex corrugatus. Next base: position 11,702,701 of record JAPXFY010000032.1, on the reverse strand, counting down.
TCCTCCTCTTTACAGTTAACAATGCCTTCCTTTACTTCACAATTGACTATACATTACAGTCCTCTTCAATACAGTAACAGATCTTCCTCTTTACAGGTTAACAGATCTTCCTCATTTACAGTTAACAGATCCTTCTCCTTTACAGTTAACAGACTCCTCTCTATACAGTTAATAGATCTCCTCTTTACAGTTAACAAGTCTTCCTCTATCTTACGTTAACAGAGTCCTCTTTACTAGTTAACAAGTCTTCCTTCTTACGTTAACAAGTCTTCCTCTTTACGTTAACAATCACTTCCTCTATACAGTTAACAGATCTTCCTCTTTACAGTTAACAGCCTTCCTCTTTACAGTTAACAAGCTCTTCCTCTTTACAGTTAACAGATATTTCCTCTTTACAGTTAACAGGATCTTCCTCTTTACAGTTAACAGATACTTCCTCTTTACAGTTAACATATACTTCCTCTTTACAGTTAACAGATACTTCCTCTTTACAGTTAACAGATACTTCCTCTTTACAGTTAACAGATACTTCCTCTTTACAGTTAACAGGATCTTCCTCTTTACAGTTAACAGATACTTCCTCTTTACAGTTAACAGGATCTTCCTCTTTACAGTTAACAGATACTTCCTCTTTACAGTTAACAGATACTTCCTCTTTACAGTTAACAGATACTTCCTCTTTACAGTTAACAGGATCTTCCTCTTTACAGTTAACAGATGCTTCCTCTTTACAGTTAACAGATACTTCCTCTGTACAGTTAACAGCTCTTCCTCTATACAGTTAACAGGCTCTTCCTACTTTACAGTTAACAGGCTCTTCCTCTTTACAGTTAACAGATACTTCCTCTTTACAGTTAACAGGCACTTCCTCTATACAGTTAACAGGCTCTTCCTCTTTACAGTTAACAGGATCTTCCTCTGTACAGTTAACAGGCACTTCCTCTATACAGTTAACAGGATCTTCCTCTTTACAGTTAACAGGATCTTCCTACTTTACAGTTAACAGGCTCTTCCTCTATACAGTTAACAGGCTCTTCCTCTTTACAGTTAACAGGATCTTCCTACTTTACAGTTAACAGGCTCTTCCTCTATACAGTTAACAGGCTCTTCCTCAGTACAGTTAACAGGCGCTTCCTCTTTACAGTTAACAGGCTCTTCCTCTTTAAAGTTAACAGACACTTCCTCTTTAAAGTTAACAGGCACTTCCTCTTTACAGTTAATAAATACTTCCTCTTTCTCTTTCGAGTCGACATATTCTTCCTTTCTTTTTACAGTTGACGAGTACGTCCTCTTTCTTTTTAGACTTGACAGATTCTTCCTCTCTCTTTACAGTTCACGAATATTTCCTCTTTCTCCTTACAGTTCACGAATACCTCTTCTTTCTTTTTACAGTTCACGAATATTTCCTCTTTTTCTTTACAGTTTACGAATACTGCCTCTTTCTCTTTAGAGTTGACAGATTCTTCCTCTCTGTTTACAGTTCACGAATACTTCCTCTCTCTCTGAGGGATGACAGATTCTTCTTCTCTCTTTACAGTACACGAATATTTCCTTTCTCTTTAGAGCTGACATATTCGTCCTCTCTGTTTACAGTTCACGAATACTTCCTTTCTCTCTTGAGGGATGACAGATTCTTCCTCTCGTTTTACAGTTCACGAATTCTTTCTCTTTTCTTGAGCTGACACATTCTTCCTGTTACTTTACAGTACACGAATACTTCCTTTCTTTTTAGAGTTGATAGATTCTTCCTCTCGTTTTACAGTACACGAATTCTTTCTCTTTATCTAGATTTGACAAATTCATTTACCCATTCTTTACAGTTCACGAAAACTTCCTCTGTCTCTTGAGGGATGACAGATTCTTCCTCTCGTTTTACAGTTCACGAATACTTTCTCTTTTCTTTAGAGCTGACACATTCCTCCTGTTACTTTACAGTACACGAATACTTCCTTTCTTTTTAGAGTTGATAGATTCTTCCTCTCGTTTTACAGTTCACGAATACTTTCTCTTTTCTTTAGAGCTGACACATTCCTCCTGTTACTTTACAGTACACGAATACTTCCTTTCTTTTTAGAGTTGATAGATTCTTCCTCTCGTTTTACAGTTCACGAATACTTTCTCTTTTCTTTAGAGCTGACACATTCCTCCTGTTACTTTACAGTACACGAATACTTCCTTTCTTTTTAGAGTTGATAGATTCTTCCTCTCTGTTTACAGTACACGAATACTTCCTCTCTCCCTTTAGAGTTGATAAAATTCTTCCTCTCTCTTAACAGTTCACGAATACTTTCTCTTTCTCTGTAGAATTTGCAGAATCTTCCTCTCTCTTTGCAGTTCACGAATACTTTCTCTTTCTCTGTAGAGTTTGCAGAATCTTCCTCTCTCTTTGCAGTTCACGAATACTTTCTCTTTCTCTGTAGAGTTTGCAGAATCTTCCTCTCTCTTTGCAGTTCACGAATACTTTCTCTTTCTCTGTAGAGTTTGCAGAATCTTCCTCTCTCTTTGTAGTTCACGAATACTTTCTCTTCTCTGTAGAGTTTGCAGAATCTTCCTCTCTCTTTGCAGTTCACGAATACTTTCTCTTTCTCTGTAGAGTTTGCAGAATCTTCCTCTCTCTTTGCAGTTCACGAATACTTTCTCTTTCTCTGTAGGGTTTGCAGAATCTTCCTCTCTCTTTGCAGTTCACGAATACTTTCTCTTTCTCTGTAGAGTTTGCAGAATCTTCCTCTCTCTTTGCAGTTCACGAATACTTTCTCTTTCTCTGTAGAGTTTGCAGAATCTTCCTCTCTCTTTGTAGTTCACGAATACTTTCTCTTTCTCTGTAGAGTTTGCAGAATCTTCCTCTCTCTTTGCAGTTCACGAATACTTTCTCTTTCTCTGTAGAGTTTGCAGAATCTTCCTCTCTCTTTGCAGTTCACGAATACTTTCTCTTTCTCTGTAGAGTTGACATATTTTTCTCTCTTTACAGTTCATGAAATCTTCCTCTTTCTCTTTAGAGTTCACAGATTCTTCCTTTCTTTTTGCAGTTCACGAATACTTCCTCTTTCTCTTTAGGGTGACACACTCTGCCTGTCTCTTTACAGTTCACGAAAACTTCCTCTCTGTCTTCAGAATTGACAGATTCTTCCTGTCTTTTTACAGTTCACGAAAACTTCCTCTTTCTCTTTAGAGCTGACAAATTCTTCCTCTCTCTTAACAGTTCACGAATACTTCCTCTTTCTGTTTAGGGTGGACATATTCTGCCTCTCTCTTTGCAATTCACGAATACTTCTTCTTTTTCTTTAAAGTTGACAAATTCTTCCTCTCTCTCTTTACAGCCAACGATTGGTTCCTCTTTCTCTTAAAGTTGACAAATTCTTCCTCTCTCTTTTTTCCGCTTTTTTTCTTTCTTTTGTTTTCTTTTTCTTTTCCCTTTTGTTTTTTTCTTTCTTTTTTAACATTTTTGTTTTACAGTTTTTGCAGTTAGCAAATCCTTCCCCTCTCTTCTTCATCTCAGTCTATTTTTCCTCCTCTCGTCACTGACCCACTTTCCCCCCAAAACTGGGGCATAATGTCTCTGCACATGACTCTGAAAAGTGAACAGTTTCGCAATCTGGGTTTCGATTTCATATGCAGTCTCAGTGAAGGTAAAATTGATGGCTCAGTCCTTATTTCTCCGACACACGTTTTCGTTTTTCTTTTCTTTTCTTTGTTTTTTGTTTTTCTATTTCGAATGCACTGCGCAATTCATTAATTTTCACTGGAAAATTAACTGTGCTGTAGGGTAAAGTAACTGACATGCAATCTAATTTTTGTTGATTTTTTTTTTTTTTCGAGTCTAGTTGAATTAAACGTGAAGCGAAACGTGTACATACGCAATAGACATATATCTTTCTCTCTCTTACATATGTGTGAACACACACACACACACACACACACACACACACACACACACACACACACACGCACACACATACATACACACATGCATACACACACACACACACTCACACACACAAACACACACACACATGCACACACACACACACACACATACACCCACACACCATGCAACACACACACCCAATCTCTCCCTCCCTCTTTCTCTATCCCTCTCTCTCTCTCTCTCTCCTCCCTCTCTCTCACACACTCTCTCATTTGTGAAGCATCGAAGATATTTGTTACCGTTAATGTTTTATTGTGTAACACCATTCAATAAAGGACCTAAGCCTATATTAAAGATATCAACTTCGTGTTCGTATTAATATGTGTGACCTCCCACCACGAAATCAGTCTTAACTCGCAGTCAGTCGAACAGCACTAGGAGCTGAAAAGGTGACTGAGGGTCTATCTGGGGTGTTTTGACTTTTGCTCAAAATTGATTTCTGTAGACTATAATCTATCCCCCACAGAAATTTTTTTCTTGAAAAAAATATCATTAATCAATTTAAAATGGTATTTTAATACACTGATTGCACCAGAAAAAACGCAGTTTCCTACCAAAAGTACCTATTTTCGTATCTTATTATGAACCGTAACCTGTACAGTACCCGCACATATAATACACTGACAGAAAGCTCTTTGGTGCACCTTTCAGATAATGACAGCGAAAATTAGAAACAAACTGGGTCAAAGCAACCAAACATAGAAGTTTAAGGAAATTGTGTAGGAGAGCACACAAAAACTTTAGAGGCCGTTTTCTCAAAATGGCCGTCATACAACTTAATGACTTTAAACATACATAACTTCTACATTTTTTTGAGTACACACTTTATTTAAGTACCAAAATAATCAGCAGAATGTACACTTTCCGGTGACATGTATATTTCAAAATGCCCAAAATGCTAGTTAAGATTGATTTCGTGGTGGGAGGTCACATTTATGTTCTCTCTCTCTCTTCCCCGTCTCTCTCTCGTTCTCCCCCCCCCCCTCCTTTTCTTTCTCTCTTTTTCTCTGCCTCTCTGTCACTGTTTCTTTCCCCTCTCCCATTCTCTCTTGCTTCGCTCTCTCGTTCTCTCTCTCTCTCTCCCTCTCTCTCTCTTTCTCTCGTTCCTCTCTCCCTCTCTCTCTCTCTCTCTCGTTCCTTCCCTCTCTCCCTCTCTCTCTCTCTTTCTGTCCCTCTCCCTCCCTCTCTCTTTCCCTCCCTCTCTCCCCTCGTCTTTCTCTCTCTCTGTCTTTCTCTTTTTCTTTTTCTCTTTTCGCTATGTCTCTACCATCGGTTTCCTATTTTCTTCAAATGGCAAAACAACGAAAAGAAAACTACATTTTGATAGTTTGTACTGACTGACTGGTGTGTTGTTTTACACAATGGCTTCAAAATGTCACAGAGTTGACATGTCTGACTGCCACAGAGGGGGGGGGGGGGGGGGGGGGGGGAGGGAGGAGAGGACAGACAGACAGATAGACAGATAGAGGGGGAAGACAGACAGACAGACAGACAGAGGGGGAAGACAGACAGACAGACGGAGAGGGATGACAGAGGAGGAATACAGACAGAAACAGACAGAGACAGAGACAGACATACAGACCCACAGAAAGACAGACACACAGACAGACACATAGAGATAACGGAAAGACAGACAGACAGTCAGTCAGACAGACAGACAGACAGACAGACAGAGGGTGGGGAGAGAGAAAGAGAGAGAGACAGAGAGAGACAGAGAGAGAGACAGAGAGAGACAGAGAGAGAGACAGAGAGGGAGAGACAGAGAGAGAGAGAGACAGAGACAGACAGACAGACAGAGCGCGACAGAGACAGACAGTGAGACAGACAGACAGACAGACAGACAGAGAGCAACAGAGACAGACAGACAGGCAGGTAGACAGACAGACAGATAGCAACAGAGACAGACAGACAGAGCGCGAAAGAGACAGACAGACAGCGAGACAGACAGACAGACAGTGCAACAGAGACAGACAGACAGACAGACATATAGACAGAGACAGAGACAGAGACAGCGACAGCGTTAGAGACATAGACAGACAGACAGAGACATAGAGACATAGGCAGACAAACAGACAAACAGACAGACAGACAGACAGAGACAGCGACAGAAACAGACAGACAGACAGACAGACAGACAGTCACAGGGAGGCAGACAGATGGCAGAAAGCAGGATGTGAGGTGGAAGAGAATGACCTAGATACGAGGTCTGGGGTCA
>JAPXFY010000032.1:11689061-11691561 GCA_030674185.1 Monoplex corrugatus | reverse complement strand
GGTAATTTACCCTATGACATTCTGTGATATGATCATAGACATGGATAGGGAGACAGGCAAACTACCTTTGCCACATTTTGTGATATGATCATAGACATAGACAGGGAGATAGGCAATGCCCCTGTGACATTCTGTGATATGATCATAGACATGGATAGGGAGATAGGCAAACTACCTTTGCCACATTCTGTGATATGATCACAGACATGGATAGGGAAATAGGCAACTAACCATTCCCCACACTGACATTATCATAGACATAGATAGGGAGATAGGTAACCAACCCTGCGACATTCCGTGATATGATCATAGACATGGATAACGAGACAGACAGACCTTTGACATTCTATGATATAATTATAGCCATGGATAGGGAGATAGGCAACTAACCCTGTGATATTCTCTGATATAATCATAGACATTGATAGGGCCAGGGGGACAGGCAACTAACTCTGTGACATTCTGTGGCATAATCAGACATGAATAGGGAGACAGGCAACTAACCCTGTCATATCCTGTGAAATGATCATAGACATTGATAGGGAGACTGGCAATCAGCCCTGCGCCGCCGTGAAATGATCATAGACATAGATAGGGAGACAGACAACCAGCCCTGTGCCAATGTGATATGATCATATGCATGGATAGAGAGACAGGCTGATAACTCTATCACACTCTGTGATATGATCATAGACATACAAAGAGACAGGCTGATAGCTCTGTCATATTCTGTGATATCATCAAAGACATGGATAGGATACAGGCAACTAGTCCAGGAAACTCAGATGTGATCATATGTGACCCCCCACCACGAAATCAGTCTTAACTAGCATTTCGGATATTTTGAGATATACATATCACTGGAAAGTGTACATTCCGCTGATTATTTTGGTACTTGAATAAAGCTTGTACTAAAAAAAAATGTAGAAGTTATGAATGTTTAAAGTCACTAAGTTGTATGACGGCCATTTTGAGAAAACGGCCTCTAAAGTTTTTGTGTGCTCTCCTATACATTTTGCTTAAATTTGTTTATTTGGTGGCTTTGATCCGGTTTGTTTCTAATTTTTGCTGTCATTATGTGAAAGGTGTACCAAAGAGCTTTCCATCATATATTACAAGTGCGATACTGTACAGATTACGGTTCATAATAAGAGACAAAAATAGGTACTTTTGGTAAGAAATTGCGTTCTTTCTGCCACGATCAGTGCATTAAAATACCATTTTAAATTTAGTAGTTAAATTTTTTCAAGAAAAAAATTTCTGTGGGGGATAGATTACAGTCTACAGAAATCAATTTTGAGAAAAAGTCAAAATACCCGAGATAGATCCTCAGTCACCTTTTCCGCTCCTAGTGCTGTTCGACTGACTGCGAGTTAAGACTGATTTCGTGGTGGGAGGTCACATATACATAAATAGAGACACAGGCACTGTAATATGATCGTATGCTATTGTGAAGGACTCATCAGCATATAGAGCTAAATCACGTTGCTATGTCATTTCAACTAACTGGAACCCAACACTGGTTAATTCATATTATTCAAAAAAAAAAAAAAAAAAAAAAAAAAAAAAAATGAAATGAGAAGTTTCCAGTAAAACTAAACAGAAAAAGGGAAGAGACTTGAGAAAAAAACCCCAGCCATCTTGTGAAAAAAAAGTAAATACTAGAAAATTTTCACCATGAAAGTACAAATTATCTAACAAGCAATCAGTTGTTAACTCGTCTTAAAAGTGTTTTGATATCATCATCATCATCATTATCATCATCATCGTCGTCATAATTTTTTTCTTCTTCCTCTACTTCTTCTCTTCCTCCTCCTCCTCTTCCTCCTCCTGTTCCTTCTCCTCCTCCTCCTCCTTCTTCTTCCGCTTCTTTTTCTTCTTCTTCTTCTTCTTCTTCTTCTCCTCCCCTAACTCGTGAAGAGTGGTGGGGTGCCGCACTAAAGAACTACTCACCAGATTCTTCCAGCTCTGTCAGTTATGTGCCAAAGCCTGGGTCTCTACAAAATAGTTTCTGTGTCCATTCTGCCGTGCTGTCAGTCCATCCTTTTTTTTTCTGTCTTCCCCTCTGTCGTCTCCTTCAATAGTCCTTTGGAGGATTGATTTTGCAAAACCGTTGGGTTTTTGTTACATAGTCATACTTACCAACAAATGCCTATCAATTAACATCAGGAAGAGAGTCCTTGGATGTTATATAGAACCAATACTGATATACGGATGCGAGGCGTGGACAGTCAGCAAGCAAAGCCAGAGCAAGATTGAGGCAGCCAAGATGTGGTTTCTAAGAAGAATGTTGAGAGTTCCATGGACAGCAAAGAAAACAAACGAGACAGTCTTGATGGAGGCAGACACAAGTAGATCACTCATAAGGAAGATTAGGAAAAGACATTCAACATTTATAGGCCATTTTATGAGGAAGGGGGATTTGGAGCACCTGGTCACAACGGGAAAGCTGGAGGGAAAGAAAGCGCCAGGTAGACCCAGGGAGAGAATGCTGGACGGA
>JAPXFY010000032.1:11681561-11684061 GCA_030674185.1 Monoplex corrugatus | reverse complement strand
TTGACATGCTGTGGTACAATCATTAACATGGATAGAGAGACAGGGAAGTGTAGTAATTTAATGTGCTGTGAGATGCTCATAGATATGGATAACGAGAGAGGCAACTAATAACTTGATACTCTGTAATATGATCAAAACATGAAAAAAACATGGATTGGGAGATAGGCAACTAGTCATTTAAGATGCTGTGATCTGATCATAGACATGGATAAGGAGATAGGCAACTAATCATTTATTGTACTGTGATTTGATCATAGACATGGACATGGAGATAGGCGACTAACCCTGTGATGTGATTATTATGAATCCCTTATTGTACCCTGAGGCCCAAGAGCATATTTTAAGCAGATTTTTGTGAAGCTTTTTGTTTAAAGCTGTTTAGTGATGTGGATGACTGGATGTTGGTAGGCAATATATTCCAGAGATAGTAGTAGGCCTCCCTCGGTCATGAGTGACCATGGACAAAGTACATCCGTTCTAATGTCTAGATGGGCTGTCTGCTTGGTCCAAGCAGCGTCGCCTGTGACTGTAGAGACCAATGCGAGAGAGGCAGTCTCTGTCGCAGCGGTCGCATGTGTATGCTGATGCTGGTCTGTTGGCTGTCATACCTTTTCTGCGAACTCGCTTTTCTGCTGCAGCAGCTGACAGTTTGTCCTCACCAATCCGCAGCTGTTTCTTGAGAGTGGTTCTCCAGCTGTAGCGGTCATCTGCGAGGTCCTCCCATGACTCAGTGTTGATCTCAAGCGCCTTCAAGTCACGTTTGCAAACGTCTTTGTATCTCAGCTGTGGGCATCCAATGTTTCTCTGCCCTGTGGCAAGCTCACCATAAAGGATGTCTTTTGGGATGCGACCATCTTCCATGCGGCGAACGTGGCCCAACCAGCGCAGCCGACGCTGTCTCAGCATGGTATGCATGGTTGAGAGGCCAGCGCGGGTCAGGACTTCGGTGTTGGTCACCTTGTCTTGTCTGGAAATGCTGAGTATGCGCCGTAGGCTTTTCAGGTGGAAGGTATTGGACCTTTTCTCCTGATGAGCATGCGTGGTCCACGCCTCGCTGCCATACAGCAAGGTGCTGAGGACACAGGCGTTGTATACAGCCATCTTGACATTTCTCCTCCTTCCCGTACCACGCGCACAGTGACTCGACGCAATCTCAAATCTATTGACCTCTCCACATTTTCATCTGATGCCTCCCGCCTCCTTTCTGAAAAGTCACACAACCTTGCCGATGAATTCTATACTACTCTCCACCATCTTCTGGACACTCATGCTCCAGCCACAACTCGTCTTTTACCTGACCGCCCCCCTACCCCTTGGCTCACTCATGAGATTGCCTGTGCAAAACGTGCCCGCCGCAGATATGAGCGCCGCTGGCGCAAATCCAAACTCACTGTACATAGGCAACTTTTCCAAGCCTCTAAAAAAAAAGTATCCACCCTCATTGCATCTGCAAAAACAAGCTATTTCCAAACCAAAATCCTGAATGCCTCTTCTTCAAGAGAACTCTTTACAACCATGAATCATCTCCTTGGCACACGAAAAGATTTACCTCTCCCAACAAAACACAAAAATGAAGAACTCCCATCTGTATTCTCCAAGTATTTCACCACCAAAATACAAACTCTTCGTGACAGGCTTGACAGGACACCCTGTCAACCATGCCCACCTGACCCTTCCTTCTCTGGCACACCTCTTACTACTTTTACCCCAGTCTCACAAGAAGAAATTCTCAACACAATCAGATCCATGTCGTTCAAAACCTGCGAACTGGATCCTCTTCCAGGTTCTCACTACTCTGATTGTCTCCCTACTCTCCTCCCATTCATCACTGACATCATCAACACTTCTCTCCAAACTGGAACTGTCCCAGATTCTTTCAAGTCTGCTATTGTTCACCCTCTCCTCAAGAAATACAATTTAGACCCAAATGAACTGAAAAATTACCGGCCTATCTCTAATCTCTCTTTCTTGTCAAAACTCCTTGAAAAAGTTGTCCTCAACCAGCTGAACTCTCACCTGTCTGCCAACAATCTTCTCAATCCTTTCCAGTCAGCCTACCGCCAGTGCCGTAGCACTGAAACTGCCCTGCTACACATTCTCAACAATCTCCTCCTTGCAACTGATACTGGCAAAGTCTCTCTCCTCACACTCCTTGATCTGTCTGCAGCCTTTGATACCATTGATCATGGTATTCTCCTTTCTAGACTTCATCATACTTTTGGCATCTCTGACATTGCTCTCTCCTTTTTCACTTCATATCTGTCAAACAGAAAACAAACTGTTCTCATTAATTGCACTTACTCTCAACCTGCATGCCTGACCTGTGGTGTTCCACAAGGATCTGTCCTTGGCCCTGTTCTTTTCACTCTTTACACCTCCCCTCTGTCCACCATCATCAACTCCCACTCTATAAAACACCACTTCTATGCTGATGACACCCAACTTCTAGACAGTGACACACCAGACAATATACAGCGCCTCTTGACTCGCACCACTGAGT
>JAPXFY010000032.1:11669061-11676561 GCA_030674185.1 Monoplex corrugatus | reverse complement strand
TTCGCTGTCATTATCAGAAAGGTGCACCAAAGAGCTTTCCATCAGTATATTACATGTTCAGGTACTGTACAGATTACGGTTCATAATAAGAGACAAAAATAGGTACTTTTGGTACGAAATTGCGTTCTTTCTGCTGCGATAAGTGCATTAAAATACCATTTTAAATTGATTAATAATATTTTTTTCAAGAAAAAAATTTCTGAGGGATAGATTATAGTTTACAGAAATCAATTTTGACAAAAAGTCAAAACACCCCAGATAGACCCTCAGTCACCTTTCCAGCTCCTGGTGCTGTTCGACTGACTGCGAGTTAAGACTGATTTCGTGGTGGGAGGTCATGTATGGGAGGTCATATATACTCATTCGCTGTTTTAACCCATTAACATCATACACACACTCTCAATAACACACACACACACACACACACACACACACACACACACACACACACACACACACACACACACACACACACACACACACACACACACACACACACACAACATTATATAATTATATATATATATACACAACACACTCAACACACTACAAAAATATGGTAACCCATTAACATCATGCACACACTCTCAATAACATAATATATATATACAACACACTACAAGAATACGGTATCATTTATAGTTGAGCTTAACAGTGCTCTAGCTGCTTACAGTTCGACAATGAAAAAACTTAATTATACATGTAACATACATTCACCTTTTTTACCCATTAACATCTAGCACACACTGTCAGTATCATCCATATGCAACACACTACAAAAGTATGGTATCATCTATAGTTGCACCTAACAGTACACTAAGCGCTTATTGCTCTACAATACAAAAGTAAGTGAATTATACAAGTAACATTCATACCCATTTTTACCCATTAACATCAAGCACACACTCTCAGTAGCATCCATACACAATACACTACAAGAATGTGGTCATCATGTGTATTGCACCTAACAGTGTTCAAGTCGCTTACAGTTCTACAATATAAACGTTAACGCCAACTCGCACCTTGCGCTCAGCTTCAAACACTCTTTCCCCTCAGGTCCCCAGATTTAAACTATCAAGTGTTGGCCAGCGTTCTTTTGCTGTCTCAGGACCGTCAGCCTGGAAGAGACTTTCGCTCTGTCTTTGTCTGACACCTGACATTTCTGCTTTTAAATCAAATTTTAAAAACCCACCTCTTTCAAGACAATGAATTCTATAACTACTTCTTTCCCTCAGTTTGTGTACTATATTTGTGTGTGTGTGTGTATGTGTGTGTGAGTGTGTGTGTGTGTGTGTGAGTGTGTGTGTGTGTGTGTGTGTGTGTGTGTGTGAGTGCGTGTGTGTGTGTGAGTGTGTGTGAGTGTGTGTGTGTGAGTGTGTGTGTGTGTTTGTGTGTGTGAGTGTCTGTGTGCGTGCGTGCGTGCGTGCGTGTGTGTGTGTGTATGTGTGTGTGTGTGCGCGTGCGTGTGTGTGTGTGTGTGTGAGTGTGTGTGTGTGTGCGTGTGTGTGTGCGTGTGTGTGTGTGTGTGTGTGTGTGTGTGTGTGTGCGGTGGTGTGTGTGTGTGTGTGTGAGTGTGTGTGTGTGCGAGTGTGTGCGTGTGTGTGTGTGTGTGTGTGTGTGTGTGTGTGTGTGTGCGTGCGTGCGTGCGTGCGTGTGTGTGTAAAATAACAAATATTGTAAGGTAGTCATTGTTGATTGTGTGCGTATGCCTGATGCGTGAGTGCCCTTTGATTTGAATTGTCAAGATTTGGCGCCGTATACTTTCTTTAAGGATCATCGCACCCAGGGAGGTTACCTTTGTATTCACCTATTTATTTTCCATCCCATTTTCTATGCCACCTTAATGGCCACAGAAGCTATAACAGTTTTTACAATGCGATGATGATGATGTCGATGAGGATGATAATCATGATGCCATGGAGTTCCATCTAGGATTGAGACCGCATGACGGGGCTGTACTCTACGCTTTCTATCATAACATATCCTGGCGTCAACCAGGCCCGAGAGATACAGACACCTGCGATGCTGATCAGAAGATTTGAGCAACACCCTCAGTGATGCATGCTTGAAGTGGATGAGACTCGACAGTCCCAACTCTGGGTAAGAGCCGGTTACAGCCAAAAAAATCCCACAATGATTTTTGAAGGGACTGATGGGGATTCGAACCTACAACCTTCCAGTCGGTAGTCCGTTGCGCTAACCACTACACCACTGTGACTGGTTCATCCTCATCATCATCAAGTGCTCTGCCACATGGCGCTGGCGGAAATGGCCCCCCATATGCTTCTATCACTTGTTGCTGCAAGAATATCTTCCACTCTCTCTATCCTCAGCCACTCTGCAAGTCCGTCCAATATTTTTTCCCTGGGTCTACCTGTTGTTCAGTTTCCCTCCAGCATTCCTGTTGTGACCAGGCGCTATAATTTATCTTTCGTCATAAAATGGCCTATAAATGTTGCCTGTCTTTTTGTAATCTTCCTTATGAATGATCTTTTTGTGTCTGCCTCCTCAAGACTGTCTCGTTTGTTTTCTTTGCTGTCCATGGAACTCTCAACATTCTTCTTAGAAACCACATCTCGGCTGCCTCAATCTTGTTCTGGATTTGTTGTTGACTGTCCACACCTGGCATTCGTACAACAGTATTGGTTCTATATAACATTCACGAACTCTCTTTCTGATGTTAATTGATTGGCATTTGTTGGTAAGAATGCTTGTCATTTTCTTGAATGCTGTTTTGGCTTGGCCGATTCTGCCAGCTATTTCCGATGTGCATCTGCCGTCTGATGAAATGACCGTTCCCAGGTATTTGAACTTATTAGCCTGTATCAAGGTTGTGCCATTTGCTGTTATTTTGCATGAGGGGATTTCATGTTTTTTACTGATCACATGACTTCCGTGTAACATTAGCGAGTAGTTTGGCACCGTGTAATTAGTGTAATTATCATTAGTATAAGTATTTGATGCTGAGTGGCTCGTACCAGGAAGCACTACCCTTGGAGATGCCTATAGTCACCACAGCATCATAGAAATCCAGTAGCAGTACAGCAGGGCGCTCTGTACGACTGCTCTGTTCACAGCTATCTTCGTGCATTGCGGCAGTGGCTAGTGTCTCACCTTGCTGCACACGGATAGGGTATGGAAAGGGGAAAGCGCTATAATTACAAGGGAAGCAAATCGTCACAGTTAGACGAGTTGAACCATATCGGGTGTCGTCTCCCTTACACCGCTGGCAGCTGCAGCAAGTTTTTTTTTTTTTTATACACAAATCCTAAAATTGTTATTGTTTTCTCTTGACTGACCTTTCACTTTCTGTCTGTCTTCTGTCTTCTCTCTGTCCTCTTTCTCTCTCTCTCTCTCTCTGTGTGTCTCTCTCTCTGTCTTTCTATCTGTCTGTCTCCCTCTCTCTGTGTTTCTCTCTTTGTGTTTTCTCTCTCTCTCTCTCTCTCTCTCTCTCTCTCTCTCTGTCTGACCGTCTCTCTCTCTCTCTGTGTTTCTGTTTCTGTGTTTCTCTGTCTGTCTCTCTGTCTGTCCGTCTCTCTCTGACTCTCTTTGTCTCTCTCTGTCTGTCTGTATCTCTCTCTGTGTCTCTCTCTTTCTCTCTTTTTTTATAAACTAAAACACACTAAAGATGAAGTTCTTGCAGAACCCTCATGTTTTATTGAACAGTGAAATACAGAGTAACAACAAAAGAAACACACTGTAAACAACGGATAAACAAGGGCTCTTGTCGTGTTACAAACATCATAAACGACAATGGTAAATTCACAGCGTATGAGGAACTTGATGGTTGAAAGAAGATGGGAAAATGGACGGAAAACTTGAGGTCAAAGTCCAAAAGGCAAATACTGTGAGTTTTCAAATGCCACCCACCCTCTTCTAGAACACTTGCAGACAAAAAAAAAAGTAAGTAAATGTAAATGAAATAAAATTAAATAAAGTAAAACAAAATAAAATAAAAATAGAACAGAATAGAACAAAATAAAATAAAGTAGAATAAACTGTGATAAAATAAAATAAAAAAGAATAAAATAAAACAAAATAAAACAAAATAAAATACAACAAAACAAAATTTAAAAAAAAAAAAAAAAGATAAAACAAAATAAAAAAACAACAGCAACAAAAAAACAAAACAAAACAAAACATTATGGACTAACATCACTGAGGAATAGACAGAGAAACCACTCACAGAGACATATGCTTTGACACAGAGCAACCGAGCAAGTGATCAGTTCTTTACTGCAGCATTTCAGTAACTGTTTGAATTGAAGGAGAAGAAGGAGGAGGAGGAGAAGAAGAAGAAGAAGAAGAAGAAGACGAAGAAGAAGAAAGAGAAGAAGAAGAGGGAGAAGGAGAAGAAGAGGAAGAAGAAGAAGAAGGAGAAGAAAGAGAAGGAGAAGAAGAGGAAGAAGAAGAAGTAGAAGAAGTAGAAGGAGAAGAAGGAGAAGGAGAAGAAGAAGAACAAGAAGGAGAAAAAGTAGAAGAAGAGGAAGAAGAAGAAGAAGGAGAAGAAGGAAAGAAGGAGAAGAAAGAAGAAGGAGAAGGAGAAGAAGAGGAAGAGGAAGAAGAAGAAGGAGAAGGAGAAGAAGAGGAGGAGGAAGAAGAAGAAGAAAAGAAGAAGAAGAAGAAGTAGTAGTAGTAGTAGTAGTAGTAGTAGTAGTAGTAGTAGTAGTAGTAGTAGTAGTAGTAGTAGTAGTAGTAGTAGTAGTAGTAGGAAGAAGAAGAAGAAAAAGAAGAAAAAGAAGAAAAAGAAGAAGAAGAAAGAGAAGATGAAAAAGAAGAAGAAGAAGAAGAACAACAACAACAAAACAACAACAACAACAAGAACAAGGAGAACAAAAAGAAGTAGTGGAACAAGAATAAGAAGAAGAAGAAGTAATAGTAGTAGTAGTAGTAGTACTAGTAGTAGTAGTAGTAGTAGTAGTAGTAGTAGTAGTAGTAGAAGAAGAAGAAGAAGAAGAAGAAGAAGAAGAAGATCTTTGTTCCCACACTGACTTGGCAATGCCAGATATATGACTTCAAGTAATATCCTTGAGAGAAAGATCTCAGTGAAATAACATTTCTCAGAAGCGCAGTAGGCAAGACTAGAGGAGACACAGTTTAGAAAAGCCAAGGGATCTGAGGAATGGTTGGAACAACACCTGTCAACCATTATATCACACAAAAGAATAGATTTAGTGGTTTGGCCATCTGCCGTACAATACCAGACGTTTGGGCTTCAGAGCCAGAGGAAGACCACGGCATGCAGTACTGTATAGATGGAGAGGCAGACACACTCCACATCTACAATATGACTCTCATCATCATCATCAAGTGCCTTGCCACATGACGTTGGCGATCAGGGCCCTCCATATGTACCTATCCCTTGTTGCCGCAACCATATCTTCCACTGTCGCTGTCTTCAGCCACTCTGCAAGTCCGTCCAATATTTTTTCCCTGGGTCTACTTGGTGCTCTCTTTCCCTCCAACTTTCCTGTTGTGACCAGGTGCTCCAAATCCCCTTTCCTCATAAAATGGCCTGTAAATGTTGCCTGTCTTTTCCTAATCTTCCATATGAATGATTACTTGTGTCTGCCTCCATCAAGACTGTCTCGTTTGTTTTCTTTGCTGTCCATGGAACTCTCAACATTCTTCTTAGAAACCACATATCGGCTGCCTCAATCTTGTTCTGGCTTTACTTGTTGACTGTCCTCGCCTCACAACCCGTATAACATTATTGGTTTTATATAACATTCAAGGACTCTCTTCCTGATGTTAATTGATAGGCATTTGTTGGTAAGAATGCTTGAATGGCTCTACACCAGGTTTCCTGTCTGGATACAGACTGTCATCTTCATCTTCCCGTACGTGGGCTGACTGGCAGAACCACGGACTCAAAATCTAATATATTGATTTAAGTCCCAGCCCATAACATTAAAAACTGGCCTACTGCGCCCATCTTTATGTTTCCATCATTCCGGTGGTGATCAGCTTACTGTTTCACAGTTCCCTCTTTCCCTTTTGCCATTTAAAGACCTTGCCAGCGCATAGGGTTTTGCGCAGTCTTAAGAAGTCTGTCATATTATTGATGGCAGATATGGTGGAGCGCATATGGAGTTTTTCGAGTGCAGTGAATCCCTCTTGAACATACACCAAACAAACTCCTTGTAACACCTCCCAGTGCAAGTGAGTGAACAACAAACAAACAAACAAATAAACAAACAAACAAACAAACAAACAAAAAACGTAAACAAACAACAAAAGGTAAATTAGCAGCAAGCTTTATAACAGACAAGGGTAAATTCATATCGTACGAGGTACGTGAAACAAAATCGTCATTCATGTAAATTTCAGGCTGTGAGCTTGACGAAAAGATTCATCAACGATGAACAAATATAACTGTACATGATGATTACAATAAATGACATGAAGAGTGTTTCTACAAACAAAAAATGATTTTAATAATGAGACGCAAATCCAAAACAAGCGTGATTGCTTGCGTTCAAACAAACAGGAACCGGGGGGAAAAAAAACACGAAAGAAGAATAAGAACGCGTATTTAATACAACAGACAAGACAGGCGCAAATTTTCGGCCAACTGGCCTTTGTCAAGCGTAAGATCACACACAAACAAACACCAGATACAAAAATTGGGAGAAAAAGACTGAAACTTCATATCCAACGAGGAACTTGAAAAGAATTCGTCATTCATGTAAGAGCAGCAGGGAAGTTTCAGTCTTTTTCTCCTAATTTTTGTATCTGGTGTTAGTTTGTTTGTGATCTTACGTTTGACAAAGGCCACTTGGCCGAATAATATGCGCCCGTCTTGTCTTGTTTTATTAAATACACGTTCTTATTCTTTATTCGTGTTTTTTTTTTTCTGGCTTATGAGACGCAAAGCTATACCATGATGTACTGAACAAGGATGACTTAAAACCACATTGGGAAAGAAATCTTAGTGGATAGATGATGATGATGATGATGATTGTTATTATTATTATGTTGTATCAACACACTGATAGTCATCATCAGCATAATCATTATTATTATTATCATCATCAGTATCAATATTGTAGTCAGTTAGGATTATCAGTATCATTACTGTTATTATTATCATTATTATTATATTTTTTATTATTATTATTATTATTATTATTTATTATTATGATTATCATTGTAAATATTATTATTATTACTATTATTATCATCATTATCATTATTACTATTGCTATAATTATTATCATTATTATCATCATCATCATCATCGTCGTCGTCGTCGTCGTCGTTCTTTTTCTTTTTCTTCTTCTTACTCCATTATTATATGATTATCGTCGTCGTCGTCATCATCATCATCATCATCATCATCATCATCATCATCATCATCATCATCGTTATTGTCATTATCATTACTACTACTACTACTGCCACTACTACTACTATATACTACTACTACTTGTACTGCTACTACTACTGCTACTACTGCCGTTGCTGCTGCTACTACTGCTACTACTACTACTACTACTA
>JAPXFY010000032.1:11621561-11666561 GCA_030674185.1 Monoplex corrugatus | reverse complement strand
TATAACAGAAGCTGAAGTAATAATGGCTTGTGGAAAATAGGTATGTTTGAAGTTTTGTTTCCTTTCCAAAGCAACGCCCATAAACTGGTGAGTAAGCGCGTTTAATTTAATAACATAGCTTAGAAATTTACAGGGGGTATCATGTGCAGCAACAATTCCAGCCTCTGTTCAAAACAAAATTCTCATATCGAGCCCTGACACACCTTCCTCCTGACACCTACAGGAGGGGAATAGGACAAAGTTATGGGTAAATAGAGGGGGGGGGGGATTATTACTGGACAAAAAGTTATATCTTCAAGTTCATCATCATCAAGTGCACCTGCCACATGGCGTTGGCGATCATGGCCCTCCATATGCATCTATCCCTTATTGCCGCAACCACATCTTCCATCCTCTATGTCCTCAAACACTCTGCAAGTCCGTCCAATATTTTTTTCCCTGGGTCTACCTGGTGCTCTCTTTCCCTCCAGCTTTCCTGTTGTGACCAGGTGCTCCAATTCCCCTTTGCTCATAAAATGGCCTGTAAATGTTGCCTGTCTTTTCCTAATCTTCCTTATGAATGATCGTCTTGTCTCTGCCTCCATCAAGACTGCCTCGTTTGTTTTCTTTGCCTTACATGGAACTCTCAACATTCTTCTTAGAAACCACATCTCGGCTGCCTCAATCTTGTTCTGGCTTTGCTTGACTGTCCACGCCTCATAACTGTATAACATTATCGGTTATATATAACATTCAAGAACTCTCTTCATGATATAATTGAAAGGCATGTGTATCTTTAAGTCAGACTTGCCAAAAAAAAAAAAAAAAGAAAAAAAAAAACCGACAGCATATGTCATTGTCCAAGAAGCGGAGGAAGCTCAAGTCACTTGTATGGACGAAACACAGAAATGGAGCAGCAACCCATTACAGGGCATGAATATCGAAGAATTTTTAAAAAAAAGTGGTTATTGGAAGCACAACGGAGAAGTCGAGCAGGGGTATACATTCAGAGGAAGTCACGAAGATAAATAGGATACACCCCCCTCCCCTTTTCCACTTGCTATCCTTAAATACTGTGCGATAACCAGCGACTCATTTTGAGGTGCAAGGTCTCATTCTTGCATACAGTATAGTATGAGGCTAATGCATACTGACCATCACCTGAGGCAGAAGGGTCAGCGGCGCTTTGCAGTGTGGTGGCCACAGTTGTGGTGGTTGTGGTGGTAGATTCTGTTGTCGATGTTGTGGTCACTGTGGAAATCAAGAGACATAATGATGATGATAATAATGATGTAATAATAATGATAAAAATATAATAATAATAATAATATAATAATAATAATAATATAATGATTATAATAAATACAACAGCAACAACAACAACAACAACATCAACAACAACAACAACAACAACAATAGTAATAATAATAATAATAATGATGATGATGATGATGATGATGATAATAATGATGATAATAATAATGATAATAATAACAATAACAACAACTACAACAATACAACAACAAAATACAATAATAATCATAATCATAACAATAATGAAAATAACAATAACAATGATGATATTAATGATGATGGTGATGATGATAATAATAATAATAATAATTAATAATAATAATAATGATAATAATAATAAAATAATAAAAATGATAATAATAGTAATAATAGTAATAATAATAATAATGACAATAATGATAATAATAAAATGATGATAATAAAAATGATAATAATAGTAATACTAATAGTAATACTACTACTAATAAAAAAATAATGATAATAATTGTTGGTAAGAACACTTTTTTCGTTTTCTTGAATGCTGTTTTAACTTGGCCTATTTTAACCAGTCGCCGTGGTGTAGTGGTTAATGCAACGGACTACTGACTGGAAGGTTATGGGTTCGAATCCCCAATCAATCCCTTCAAAAATCCTTGTGGGATTTTTCGGCTCCAATCATCTCCTACCCAGAACTGGGCGTACTGTGGGCTCGTTGGGAAGACCGGGACCACACAGTCGAGTCTTATCCTCTTCACGGATGCGTCATTGAGAGTGTTGCTCAACTCTTCTCACTGGCACCGCAGGTGTCTGTATATCTCGGACCTGGTTGACGCCAGGATAGCTCGTATATCATGAGCGTAGAGTACAGCCCTGTCAAGTAGTCTCAGTCCTAGAGAGAACTCCATAGCATCATGATTATCATCCTCATCGACATCATCATCATAACACTGTGAAAAAAACTGCGCCAGCTTCTGTGGCCATTAACGTTGCTGAGAAAATGGGACAAAAAAAAATTTTGAGCGCGAAGGTAATCTCCCTGAAAGCGATGATCCTTAAAACAAACAAAAACAAAAACAAAAACAAAAAAGCTTGGCCTAGTCTACGTGCTATTTCTAATATAATAATAATAGTAATGCTACTACTACTACTACTATTACTACTACTACTAACAACAACATCACCACCACCAACAATAATGATAATAATAACGATAATAATAACAACAACACTGATAATAATAATGATGATGATTATAATAATATAATAATAATAATCATCATCATCATCATCATAATCACAATCATAATCATAATCATAATCATATTTGTTGGTAAGAACACTTTTCGTTTTCTTGAATGCTGTTTTAACTTGGCCTATTCCACTGGCTATTTCTAATGTGCGTCTGCTGTCTCGCGAGATGACTGTTCGCAGATATTTATACTCATCAAACTTTTCTCAATGTTGTACCATTTGCTGTTATTTTGCGTAAGGGATTGAGATTTCTTGTGTTTTTTTTTTTTTACTGATTACCATGACTTCAGTCTTCTGACTATTTAGTTCCAGCCCCATATTTCTGCTTTCTATTTCTATTATATTCACAAGATTTTATAGGTCTTTTTCAATTTCTGCAGTTAGCACGGTGTCATCTGCGCAACAAATGTTGTTTAACACTTTTCCTTCAATCTATCACGATGATTTCATTGTAAAGTGAAAACAAATCTGGTGACGAAACACCTCCCTGCCTAACACCTCTTTTGATATTTTGGAAAGAGCTTATATCGTTTTGTAATGTCATTGCTGCTGGTTGTTCCCAATACATATTTTAGACCCTTTCCATCAACACTGAGCCTTTCAGGCTGGTTGAGTAATTCTTCGTGTTGTTACCTGATCAAACGCTTTGGTATAATCAACAAAACATAAATATATATCCTCAGTCAGCTCCATTGATCTTTCTATCAGAGTTCTTAAGATGTATATGGCATTAATAGTTCCTTTCCCTTTAACAAATCTACACTGTTCTTCTGTTATTCTTCTTTAGTTCCATTCCTTGTCTTCGTCATGATTATTCTAAAAGAATTATTGTTATATGACTCATCAAGCTGATTGTACGATAGAGTTCGTATTCTATAGCCCCTGCTTTCTTTGGAGGTGCAATGATTTCGATATATATTTTGGGATTTTCCCAGTGTCAAATTTTTCATTTAGGAGGGCTGTTATTTTTTTAAGTAAAAATTCATCTAGACCCTAGATCACTTCTGTAGTATTATTGTCTGGTTCTGGGGCTTTTCAAGGTTTCACCTTTTTCAATGCTGCTTTAACTTATCAGTGGTCCTTCAACATTCTTTCTTATGTGTTCTCTTTTTTGTCAACGTTAACAAGGGCCTTTAATATGTCTTTTCCCATAATAATCGTACAATCTTTCGATTTTAAACAACCAATTGATAAGCATGTCTTTTTATTGTGGGCAATTTCTTCAATGTTTCTATAAAGTTAGGATCTGTTTTGTGTCAGTTTTCTGTTTCTTTACTCGTATACGCAAAAGAAGAAGAAGAAGAAGAATGCGCAGAAGAAGAAGAAGAAGAAGAAGAAGAATGCGCAGAAAAAGAAGAAGAAAGAGAAGAAGGATGCGCAGAAGAAGAATGGCGAGAAGAAGAATGCGAAGAAGAGAAGAAGAATGCGCAGAAGAAGAAGAAGAAGAATGCGCAGAAGAAGAAGAAGAAGAATGCGAAGAAGAAGAATGCGAGGAAGAAGAAGAAGAAGAATGCGCAGAAGAAGAAGAAGAATGCGAAGAAGAAGAAGAATGCGAAGAATGCGAAGAAGAAGAAATGCGAAGAAAGAAATGCGAAGAAGAAGAAGAAATGCGAAGAAGAAGAAGAAGAAGAATGCGAAGAAAGAAGGAAGAAGAAGAGAAGAAGAAGAAGAAGAAGAAGAAGAGAAGAAGAAGAAGAAGAAGAAGAAGAAGAAGAAGAAGAAGAAGAAGAAGAAGAAGAAGAAGAAGAAGAAGCCATCACCACAACCACCAGCAAAAACAAAAATTTAACACTAACATTTAACATTAGCTCGCAAACAACCACCACCAACAATGAAACAAAACAATAACAGCACCACCACCACACTACCACCACCATCATCATCATCACCACCACCACCACATCACCACCACCACCACCACCACCACTACCACCACCACCACGACCAACAACAACCAAGGCTTACCATCCTCCTCCTCTTCACACACAGGCTTATAGAACGCAGACGACTGCACAGATTTCAGCTTTGGAGGCTGGCTTCCTGTGGATATGGCATATTCATCACCTGGCGTGTAAGTTTCCCACCTGTCTACCAGGTTAGCCACAGTCTGGTGAGAGTCGTTCAACACCCAGTACCAGCTGCCAGAACTGCGGCGGAGTGCTACCCAGTACTGGTTGAAGGAGGATGCTATAAGACAATTTAGACAAATTGATTATACAGACAGTCAGTATGAGTCATCATCATCATGTGCCCTGACACACGGCGTTGGCGATCATGGCCCTCCATATGCATCTGTCCCTTGTTGCCGCAAGCACATCTTCCACCCTCTATGTCCTCAGCCACTCTGCAAGTCTGTCCAATATTTTTCCCTTGGGTCTACCTGGTGCTCTCTTTCCCTCCAGCTTTCCTGTTGTGACCAGGTGCTCCAATTCCCCTTTCCTCATAACATGGCCTGTAAATGTTGCATGTCTTTTCCTAGTCTTTATTATGAATGGTCTTCTTGTGTCTGCCTCCTTCAAGACTGTGTCGTTTGTTTCCTTTGCTGTCCATGGAACTCTCAACATTCTTCTAAGAAAGGACATTTTATAAGGAAAAAGAAATTAGAGCACCTGGTCACAACAGAAAAGCTAAAGGGAAAGAAAACACCAGGTAAACCTAGGAGAAAATGTTGGACGGACTTGCAGGGTGGCTGAGGACAAGGAGGGCGAGTAGATGTCGCGCCAGCAGGCAGCAAAAGTGTGTGTGGTATTTTACAGTGATTTTATCGTGGTTCTATTTGTTTTTGTACATTGAATTTTATATCAGTTTATTCCTCTTGGGTCCCGACAAATGGTGATGTAAATATTTTTTTTAAATTTTGAATATTTTACCGGATAATCTGATTTTAGAGTTTCGTATGCCTACTTTTCGTCATTTTAATTCTGCCGTTCAGGTCGGACATTTAACCTGTGAACTGTGTTAACATTTTAGCCTACTGTGTTCGCCCAACGCTACAGCTCCCAAACCTTCGTTGTTCTCTGCAAACATCATCCTCTCCTGACTGGCTCTCAATTATGGATCCGTCCGTCCTTAAACAAATTGGACTGACACTTTTTAAACACAGCAAATGCTACCTCGGTGGAGGCGTCTACCGGCGCATACGTACATTGGGGCTGTGTAGCAAGCCCCGCACTGCGCGATCCTGTCGTGGTGGACGTCTCCACCGACTTTGGCACAACCTGCCTCCTGCTGTGCCAGCCCGACGCCACTTTTCTTTTTCTGCTTCTTCGTCTCCTCCACTGCCCCTGCCTTCGACCTCGCTGCTGCGGGCTTTGTCTCCTCCTCTGCCATCTTCGCCTTCGCCTTCTGTCCTGGTGGTGCCGCCTTCGCCTTCTGTCCCGCCGGTGCTGCCTTCGTCTTCTGTCCCGCCGGCGCTGCCCTCGTCTTCTGTCCCGCCGGTGCTACCGTTGTCTTCTTCTTCTGTTCCATCGTTGCTGCCTTCGTCTTCTGCCCCGCTGGTGTCGCCTTCGTCTTTTGTCCCGTCGGTGCCGCCTTCTTCGCCACCTCGGCCGCCGCCATATGACTGTGATAAACTTAAACTATGCCTTTTTAACGCTCAATCAATATGCAAAGATGGCAAAGCCGAGGTCATTGCCGATTTTATCGCTGATGAGCACGTTGACATTGCTTTTATCACAGAGACATGGCTTAACCCCCTTGGTCATGAACCTATACATGCTAGCCTCACTCCGAGTGGTTACAGGCTTGCTTCTTTCCATCGCTCATCTCGAGGTGGCGGTATCGCCATCCTCTACAACGACTCACTCCATTCCCGCCTATCTTTCTCGCAGTCTCTGCCTTTCTCCCATCCTTCTTTCGAGCACGTTGAAGTATCCTTCCAATCCACCCCTCACCCCATCACCTTCTCCTGTGTCTATCGACCTCCACCTAGCTCTGCCAACAAACTCACCACATCCACGTTTCTCTCTGACTTTGACCAACTGCTTGACCACTACTGCCTCTTACCTGGAAATCTCATCATTCTAGGTGACATCAATGTCCACTATGACAACACTCACCATTATGACACAAGACATATCATCAACTCTCTGTCCAATCACAATATGACTCAACACATTTCTGAACCAACCCATCAAAAAGGTCACATTCTTGACTGGATCATTTCTCGTGATCACCACAATTCAGCTACTAACAACTGCTTAGTTCTTTCTACCCGTCTAACTTCAGCCCTTCCATCTGACCACTCTGCAATTCTCTGTTCTCTTGACATTTCTCCTCCTTCCCGTACCACGCGCACAGTGACTCGACGCAATCTCAAATCTATCGACCTCTCCACATTTTCATCTGATGCCTCCCGTCTCCTTTCTGAAAAGTCACATAACCTTGCCGATGAATTCTATACTACTCTCCACCATCTTCTGGACACTCATGCTCCAGCCACAACCCGTCTTTTACCTGACCGCCCCCCTACCCCCTGGCTCACTCATGAGATAGCCTGTGCAAAACGTGCCTGCCGCAGAGCAGAGCGCCGCTGGCGCAAATCCAAACTCACTGTACACAGGCAACTTTTCCAAGCCTCTAAAACAAAAGTATCCACCCTCATTGCATCTGCAAAAACAAGCTATTTCCAAACCAAAATCCTGAATGCCTCTTCTTCAAAAGAACTCTTTACAACCATGAATCATCTCCTTGGCACACGAAAAGACTTACCTCTCCCAACAAAACATACAAATGAAGAACTCCCATCTGTATTCTCTAAGTATTTCACCACCAAAATACAAACTCTTCGTGACAGGCTTGACAGGACACCCTGTCAACCATGCCCACCTGACCCTTCCTTCTCTGGCACACCTCTCACTACTTTTACCCGTCTCACAAGAAGAAATTTTCAACACAATCAGATCCATGTCGTTCAAAACCTGCGAACTGGATCCTCTTCCAGGTTCTCTCTACTCCGATTGTCTCCCTACTCTCCTCCCATTCATCACTGACATCATCAACACTTCTTTTCAAACTGGAACTGTCCCAGATTCTTTCAAGTCTGCTATTGTTCACCCTCTCCTCAAGAAACACAATTTAGACCCAAATGAACTGAAAAATTACAGGCCTATCTCTAATCTCTCTTTCTTGTCAAAACTCCTTGAAAAGGTCGTCCTCAACCAGCTGAACTCTCACCTGTCTGCCAACAATCTCCTCAATCCTTTCCAGTCAGCCTACCGCCAGTGCCATAGCACTGAAACTGCCCTACTACACATTCTCAACAATCTCCTCCTTGCAACTGATACTGGCAAAGTCTCTCTCCTCACACTCCTTGATCTGTCTGCAGCCTTCGATACCATTGACCATGGTATTCTCCTTTCTAGACTTCATCATACTTTTGGCATCTCTGACATTGCTCTCTCCTTTTTCACTTCGTATTTATCAAACAGAAAACAAACTGTTCTCATCAATGGCACTTACTCTCAACCTGCGTACCTGACCTGTGGTGTTCCACAAGGATCTGTCCTTGGCCCTGTTCTTTTCACTCTTTATACCTCCCCCCTGTCCACCATCATCAACTCCCACTCTATAAAACACCACTTCTATGCTGATGACACCCAACTTCAAGATAGTGACTCACCTGATAATATACAGCGCCTGTTGACTCGCACCACTGAGTGTTACTCGGACATTAAGAACTGGATGACACACAATAGACTTCAGCTTAATGATGACAAGACAGAAGCTATCCTCATTGGCACCCGTCAGAAACTTTCCCAGCTGCCTCCTCTTTCTCTCCCATTATGTAACACATCAGTCCCAATTTCTGATTCAGCTAAAAACCTTGGTGTCTGCATTGACTCTACCCTGTCCATGAACAACTTTGTTTCTCAAACTGCCAGATCTTGCTACTATCATCTCCATCGTATAAGCCTGATCAGGAAGTATCTCTGTGTCGAAACAACTGCAAAACTCGTTTCTCTCCTTCATAATGTCTCGCATTGACTATTGCAATTCACTCCTGTCTGGTCTTCCTGCCTCCACCATTCACATCCTACAGCGCATTCAAAACAATGCTGTACGCCTTGTACTCAAAAAGAAAAAAGCTGACCACATATCTCCTCTCCTGGCACAACTTCACTGGCTCCCTGTATCAAAGCGCATACAGTACAAACTAGACATCATGTGCTACAAAAGCCTCAATAACGCAGCCCCCGATTACCTGTCAAGCCTACTTGAGATCTATGTTCCCTCACGTACCCTCCGCTCTGCCTCCGATCCTCTGACTTTTCGCTTTCCACGCACTAAGCTCAATACCTATGGTCCACGAGCCTTCTCTGTTTCTGGTCCACTCTCCTGGAACAAACTTCCTCTCTCAGTCCGTCAGCAACCTACTTTTGCCTCCTTCAAGTCCGCTCTCAAAACTCACCTTTTCTCCTCTGCATAAAATCCTAACCTCACTCAACCCCCTCTGCAGCCTGTCTCCGCTCGGAGGGGAATCACTTTGTTTTAATATATAATTGTATATGATGTGCTCTCTGTGGTTTTCCATTGGTTTTATTCTTGCTTTTATTGCTTTTATTCTTTTCTCCCCATTTGTGGCCATGCATGTGTGTGTGTGTGTGTGTGTGTGTGTGTGTGTGTGTGTGTGTGTGTGTGTGTGTGTGTGTGTGCGTGTGTGTGCGTGCGTGCGTGTGTGCGTGTGTGTCTTTTCGGCGCTTGGATTTGATTTTGTCGAGATTTACGCTATATAAATATTGTAATTATTATGTATGCATGTGCGTACGTATGTATGTATGTATGTATACGCTTAGATTTTTGTATGTATGTATGTATGCATGTATACGCTCAGCTTAGATTTATGTATGTAAGTATGTAAGCATGTATGTATGCATGTATACACTCATAATAATAATAATAATAGTGAACATTTATGGCGCTTAATCTAAAAAAAACCCTAAGCGCTTACAGTAAACACACACACACACACGCACACACAACACACGCAACACACACACACACACACACACACACACACACACACACACACACACACACACACACACACACACCCCCGCACACACACACACACCCGTACACACACACACACACACACACACACACACACACACACACACACACACACACACACGCACACACACACACACACACCCGCACACACACACACACACACCCGCACACACACACACACGCGCGCGGGCACAGATTTCAAGGTGGCAGCTGAAGTAAGAGTACAGAACTACAGGCTAGGATTTAAAAAGAGTGGTTTTTAGACTGGACATAAACGAAGAAAGGGTACAGGTAGGGCGGAGAGGAAAGGGAAGTTTGTTCCAAATAGAGGGGGCCTGATAAGAAAAAGCACGTTCACCAAGAGTTTTGTTGCGGAAGCGTGGGATTCTAAGTAGGTGGGCATCAGTAGAAGAGCGTAGCTCTCTGGAGGGAATGTAAACAGTCAGGAGATCAGAAAGATAGGGGGGAGCTAGACCAGCCAGAGACTTATGGCATAGGAGGGAAAGTTTATAGTCAATACGCTTTCGAACAGGAAGCCAGTGTAGAGTTCGAAGCAGAGGGGAAACATGAGTTGACCTTGTGCATTTCCGTACAAGGCGAGCAGCGTTATTTTGAACTTTTTGCAATTTGGATAAGAGAGTTTGGGGGCAGCCAGCAAGAAGCGAGTTACAGTAGTCGAGTCTGGAAAGAATGAGTGCAGAAATGAGAGTTATAGTGCTTTCTTCAGATAGAAGATGACGCACAGAACTGATCCGTCGAAGTTCTAAGTAACAAGCACGACAGACAGAGGATACCTGGCTGTGGAAGGAAAGAGTTTGGTCCAGTACAACTCCGAGATTACGCACGGATGTGGAAGTGTGGATTACCGAGTCTTCAAGCTGGATAGAAACAGGGATAGGCACAGTAGACAGAAGTCGCTTTGATGCAATAAATATAAATTCTGTTTTGTCATTATTCAGCTGGAGTTTGTTGCATGTCATCCAAGACTTTATGTCAGAAATGCAGAGCTGTGTGCGTTGAGTTATAGAAGGGATAGTGGAGGGATGGCCAGACATGTAGATTTGGTTGTCATCAGAAAAACAGTGATGGGATATGTGATGATGGGCTACAATGTCAGAGATGGGCTGAGTGTACAAAATAAAGAGAATAGGGCCTAAGACAGAGCCCTGAGGAACACCGTACTTCAAGATGGTAGGATTAGAAGAGACACCATTTATGGAGACAACTTGTACACGACCAGAAAGGTAGGATTGAAACCATGACAGAGCAATGCCAGAGATACCAAAAATATTCTGAAGTCGAGAAAGAAGAGTATTGTGATCAATAGTGTCGAAGGCAGAAGAGAGATCAAGAAGAGAGAGAAGGGACACCTGACCATTGTCTAGAGTAGATAGCAGATCATTCACAATCTTCAAAAGAGCAGTCTCTGTACTATGACCAGAGCGATAGGCAGATTGCAAAGGATAGAGAAGGCTGTTGCAATCCAGGTGTTCCTGGAGTTGGAGAAGTGCGATCTTTTCAATAATCTTAGAAAGAAAGGACAGATTGGAAACAGGACGGTAGTTTTTCAGGTTTTCAGGATCAAGGGAGGGTTTCTTTAGAAGAGGTTGAACAATAGCTGTCTTGAGAATAGAAGGAAAACATCCAGAAGTGAGAGAGTCATTTACAATGACGCTCATATGTATTAGGTATGTATGCATGTATACGCTCAGCGCTTAGATTTGATTTTATCAAGATTTTGCGCTATATAAATAAAAAAAAAAAAATTATTATATACTTGAAGCGACAAGGGATAGATTCGGATTGAGGGCCATGATGGCCAACGCCATGCGGCAGGGCACATAATGATGATGATGCTCAGTCAATTTGACATCTAAATCAAAAGATCTTGCCCGCATTCAAGCAAATAGGAATCAGATACACACAGAAACACAATCAGAACGTGTATTTGATACTGGAAAAAAAAGACTGGTGAAGATTTTCGGCCAACTGGCCTTTGTCAAGTGCACACACACAACAAACAAACACACACACACACACACACACACACACACACACACACACACACACACACACACACACACACACACACACACACACACACACACCACGTGCGCGCAACATGAGGTGTGGTGAGACATGTACATGTACTGAAGGTATGGTGGGACAGGTACTTAAGGTGTATTTAGACATGTACTGAAGGTATGGTGGGACAGGTACTTAAGGTGTATTTAGACATGTACTGAAGGTATGGTGGGACAGGTACTTAAGGTGTATTTAGACATGTACTGAAGGTATGGTGGGACAGGTACTTAAGGTGTATTTAGACATGTACTGAAGGTATGGTGGGACAGGTACTTAAGGTGTATTTAGACATGTACTGAAGGTATGGTGGGACAGGTACTTAAGGGTATATTTAGACATGTACTGAAGGTATGGTGGGACAGGTACTTAAGGTGTATTTAGACATGTACTGAAGGTATGATGGGACACGTACTTAAGGTGTATTTAGACATGTACTGAAGGTATGGTGGGACAGGTATTAGTATATGGTGAGACATATATTTAAGGTATGATGGGAACGTACTTAAGGTATGGTGGGACACGTACTTAAGGTATGGTGGGACACATACTTAAGGTGTGGTGGGACACGTACTTAAGGTGTATTTAGACATGTACTTAAGGTATGGTGGGACACGTACTTAAGGTGTGGTGGGACACGTACTTAAGACCTGGTGGACACGTAGTTAAAGTATGGTGGGACATGCACTTAAGATATGGTGAGACATGTACCTAAGACCTGGTGGGAAACGTAGTTAAAGTATGGTGGGACATGTACTTAAGGTATGGTGAGACATGTACGTAAGGTATGGTGGGCCATGTACCTAAGACCTGGTGGGAAACGTAGTCAAAATATGGTGGGAAATGTCCATAAGGTATGCTGGGACATGTACTTACAGGATGGTGGGACACGTACTTAAGCTATGGTAGGACAATGTACTTAAGGTCCGGTGGGACACGTACTTAATGCTTGGTAGGACATGTACTTAAGGCCTGGTAGGACATGTACTTACGGCCTGGTGGGATACGTACTTAATGCCTGGTAGGACATGTACTTAAGGTCTGGTGGGACACGTACTTAATACCTGGTAGGACATGTACTTAAGGCCTGGTGGGACACGTACTTAATGCCTGGTGGGACACGTACTTAATGCCTGGTAGGACAAGTACTAAAGGCTTGGTAGGACATGTACTTAAGGCCTGGTAGGGCACATACTTAAGGCGTGGTAGGCCATGTACTTAAGACCTGGTAGGCCATGTAATTAAGGCCTGTTGGGACACGTACTTAAGACCTGGTAGGACACATACTTAAGGCCTGGTAGGCCATGTACTTAAGACCTGGTAGGCCATGTTAACCGAAAGAGAAAATACTGGACGGACTTGCAGGATGGTTGAAGACATAGAGGGTGGGAGACGTACTTGCAGCAACAAGGGATGGATTCGCACGGAGGGTCACGATTGCCAACGCCATACGGCAGGGCATATGTGACCTCCCATCACGAAATCAGTCTTAACTCGCAGTCAGTCGAACAGCACTAGGAGCTGAAAAGGTGACTGAGGGTCTATCTGGGGTATTTTGACTTTTTCTCAAAATTGATTTCTATGGACCATAATCTATCCCCCACAAAATGTTTTCTTGAAAAAATGTTATTAATCAATTTAAAATGGTATTTTAATGCACTGATCGCAGCAGAAAGAATGCAATTTCTTACCAAAAGTACCTTTTTTTGTCTCTTATTATGAACCGTAACCTGTACAGTACCCGCACATGTAATATACTGACGGGAAGCTCTTTGGTGTACCTTTCAGATAATGACAGTGAAAATTAGAAACAAACTGGGTCAAAGCCACCAAATAAAGAAATCTAAGGAAAATGTGCAGGAGAGCACACAAAAACTTTAGAGGCCGTTTTCTCAAAATGGCCGTCACACAACTTAATGATTTTAAACATACATAACTTCTATATTTTTTGAGTACAAGCTTTACTCAAGTACCAAAATGATAAGCAGAATGTACACTTTCCAGTGATATGTATATCTCAAAATACCCAAAATGCTAGTTAAGACTGATTTCGTGGTGGGAGGTCACATATGATGATGATGATGATGATGATTATATTGCTGCTGCTGCTGTTTAGTCGGCTTACCGAAGGCGGTGGTGACCTTGGTTTGCTCATCCTCAGTTTCCAGGTGGACCAGGTGAGTTCCCTCATCCTGGCACAGTGACATGGCATCTTTCCAGGTTGTGTCCATTGCCATCCCATAGTAACATACCCCATCAACCAGCTCAGAGACCCAGGACGAATCAGACTGAAATTTAGTGCAAGATGGTCTTGCAGGTACACCTGAAAACAAAAAAGTAATAATGTTGAAGTTGGTCATGGTGATGGTGACGGTGATGGTGGTGGTGGTGGTGACGACGACGATGATGATGGTGATAATTGATGATCTAAGATCATCAACAATATTATTATTATTATTATCATTATTATTATTATTATTATTATTATTATTATTATTATTATCATATTATCATTATTATTATCACTATTATTATCGTTATCATAATAATAATCATTATCATTGTAATTACTGTTATTGTTATCATCATTATCATTATTATTATATTATTACATGTATTCTTCTTCTTCTTCGTCTTCTTCTTGTTCTTGTTCTATCATCATCATCGTAATCATCATCATCATCATCATCATCATCATCATCATCATCATCTCATCATCATCATCATCATCATCATCATCATCATCATCATCATCATCATCATCATCATCATCATCATCATCATCACTCTTCTTCTTATTACTATTCTTATTGTTATCATTATGCAACAATCATCATCGTTGTTATTTTAATTATTATCATTATTATTACTATTATCAGTCTTCTTCTTCTTATTAGTAATAGTAATAGTGGTAGTAGTAGTGGTAGTAGTAGTAGTAGTGATAATAGTAGTAGTAGTAGTAGTAGAAGTAGTAGTAGTAGTAGTAGTAGTAGTAGTAGTAGTAGTAGTAGTAGAAGTAGTAGTAGTAGTACTAGTAACATTATTATTATTATTATTCTATTATTATTATTGTTGTTTTGTTGTTACTGTATTTTCTCCATCATTGTTGGTCCGTATGGTTTGACTCAGACACTTTGTTCTCTAAACTTATGCTTTCGCCATTCCTCCACTGTTCACACCTGTGACCAAAGTTTGGTAAAGATCCACCCAAAGACACCTGAACAAATCTTGCTGAAACGGTTCGGTAAACAGACAGACAAACACACACACACACACACACACACACACACACACACACACACACACACACACACACACACACACACACATGCACACACACGCACGCACGCAAGCACACACACAGACACAAACAGACAGACACACGCGCGCGCACACACACACATACACACACACACTCACATACACGCACACACTCATAAACACATACACACATACACACATATAGGCACAGACACACACACACACACACACACACACACACACACACACACACACACACACACACACACACACACACACACACACACACACACGCACGAGCGTACACTGTTCGAACATATTCTCTTTTTCTCTTTTTTCACTTTTTTTTGACCAACACTTCAAAGAGACATGAAGACTAATTGTGACCTCCCAACACGAAATCAGTCTTAACTCGCAGTCGGTCAAACAGCACAAGGAGCTAAAAAGGTGACTGAGGGTCTATCTGGGGTGTTTTGACTTTTTCTCAAAATTGATTTCTGTAAACTATAATCTATCCCTCACAGAAATTTTTTTCTTGAAAAAATATTATTAATCAATATAAAATGGTATTTTAATGCACTGATCGCAGCAGAAAGAACGCAATTTCCAACCAAATGTATCTATTTTTGTCTCTTATTATGAACCGTAACTTGTACAGTACCCGCACATGTAATATACTGACGGAAAGCTCTTTGGTGCACCTTTCAGATAATGACAGGTAAAATTAGAAACAAACCGGGTCAAAGCCACCAAATAAAGAAATTTAAGGAAAATGTGTAGGAGAGCAACACAAATTTTAGAGGCCGTTTTCTGAAAATGTCCGTCATACAACTTAATGACTTTAAACATACATAACTTCTACATTTTTTTGAGTACAAGCTTTATTCAAGCACCAAAACAATCAGTAGAATGTACACTTTCTAGTGACAGGTATATCTCAAAATGTTCAAAATGCTAGTTAAGACTGATTTCGTGGTGGGAGGTCACAATTGATCTTCAAGGGCAGGGACCTAGGAAATGTACTTACCTCTCTAATATTTCTATGCCGTGGACTCAAGATCTGATATCTTCAGTTCAATCTCAGCCCGCAACATTGAAAAACTGATCTGTTTGCTGCCCATCTTAGTGTTCCCATCATTCTGGTGGTATCCGCTTAGTTTTTCATGGATTCCTCTCCTTCCCCCAACTCACTATTTCAAACTTGCCGGCATACAGATATAAATTATCTAGACTTATGAGTGTGTGTGTCTGTCCTTGTAACAATATGGCATTGAAATAACTTAGATTATATTGTATTGAAACGTATCTCTCTATCTGCTATGTCAAATGATATCAACGACAAATACCTTTTCTAAATGTTAGTTGAAATGGACGAAAATGTCAAATGATATCAACGACAACTACCTTTTCTAAGTGTTAGTGGAAATGGACGAAAACTCATCCGGACCCTAAGTACGAACAGACTGCACAAACACTCCACACACACATATAGTTATTGTTGTTTAAAGCCCGGCCGACTGCACAGAGCCAGGGAACAATCTTATTATCTCAAAACATGCGCAAAAACTTGTTGAAAAAAGACAGTTGGAAAAGAAAATAAAGTACACATATAATCACATTCGCGCACATAATCTTAGGTTAAGCCCCTGGCGTTGACCATTTCGCCCAGTTTATCATCAAAGGGTTAACAAAAAATGTATACAAATGTAAAGATGACTAAAAACCTGAGATTACTAAAACATACGTAATACTGGGACAAATGATCTAAAATTTCTTCTGCACATCGCATTTCCTTGGAGCCAAAAACACATTTGATACATGCACCCAATTATTAGCCCTTAGAAAAAAAGTATGTGAGGCTCTACAGAAGACATACACGTGAGTGAACCAGCAAGGCAGAAAATAATAGGAAGAGATGACAGACAGCAAAGGAACAAGGTAGAAACAAAGAGAGTGACAGAAAAGAAGAAATTTCTACCACAGAATTTCCAGAAAGTGGGGACACTGTTTATACCGAAAGAACTTCCCTGCATCCACATAGAGTGGGGGTGGGGGATCACAATCACAACATAGAAACTCTCCCCCCTCCCCCCACCCCGTGTAAACACAATACAGCCCTACTCTTTGAAGTCTGTAAAACTAAGAAGTCCATTAATTCAAGCTATATAGTTAGAGGCCATTGAGAGTATTGTGGTAACGGAGTGGTATAAAGACAACAACACCACGCCTTTTGTTACCAGGGCGATAATATAGGGGCGACTACTGGTACATGTATAGGCAAGGTCACCATTCGCGCTGATTAATACGGTCAAGTGCGTTTTTGTCAGTATAGGCTGTTTCACTAGAAGTTCCCAATATTTTGTCTCAATTTTTATTTTTGTCTATATCTGTCATTATTTTTAATTAGAGTCTCCGAATGTGTGATGGATTCGACCTCATATTCAAGGGGGTATGGGGTGCGGAGTGGGGTGTGTTTTTAGAAGCATGGTCAATTCAGACTGTCAGTTAATTTGTTAATTTTGTAAACTATAATCCATTTCGCCATTAGCGCTGATATTTATGGCCAAGTGGGTTTTGGTTGTATAGGCTGTTTCACTAAGAGCTATCATTATATTTTTCATTTTCTATTTTCAGTTATTTAATCATCGATTATTTCAGTGTCTCTGAATGTGTGATACTTTCAAACTCATATTTGAGAGTGGAAATGTTTTCAGCGGCCTGGGTTCAATTCAGTTTATTACTTAAGTTATTTTAGGTTAATTTCATTTGGGTTAGGTTAGATTAGGCCATAGCACTGAAACTGCCCTACTACACATTCTCAACAATCTCCTCCTTGCAACTGATACTGGCAAAGTCTCTCTCCTCACACTCCTTGGTCTGTCTGCAGCTTTCGATATCATTGACCATGGTATTCTCCTTTCTAGACTTCATCATACTTTTGGCATCTCTGACATTGCTCTCTCCTTTTTCACTTCGTATTTATCAAACAGAAAACAAACTGTTCTCATCAATGGCACTTACTCTCAACCTACATACCTGACCTGTGGTGTTCCACAAGGATCTGTCCTTGGCCCTGTTCTTTTCACTCTTTATACCTCCCCCCTGTCCACCATCATCAACTCCCACTCTATAAAACACACACTTCTATGCTGACGACACCCAACTTCAAGATAGTGACTCACCTGATAATATACAGCGCCTGTTGACTCGCACCACTGAGTGTTACTCGGACATTAAGAACTGGATGACACACAATAGACTTCAGCTTAATGACGACAAGACAGAAGCTATCCTCATTGGCACCCGTCAGAAACTTTCCCAGCTGCCTCCTCTTTCTCTCCCATTATGTAACACATCAGTCTCAATTTCTGATTCAGCTAAAAACCTTGGTGTCTGCATTGACTCTACCCTGTCCATGAACAACTTTGTTTCTCAAACTGCCAGATCTTGCTACTATCATCTCCATCGTATAAGCCTGATCAGGAAGTATCTCTCTGTCGAAACAACTGCAAAACTCGTTCTCTCCTTCATAATGTCTCGCATTGACTATTGCAATTCACTCCTGTCTGGTCTTCCTGCCTCCACCATTCACATCCTACAGCGCATTCAAAACAATGCTGTACGCCTTGTACTCAAAAAGAAAAAAGCTGACCACATATCTCCTCTCCTGGCACAACTTCACTGGCTCCCTGTATCAAAGCGCATACAGTACAAACTAGACACCATGTGCTACAAAAGCCTCAATAACGCAGCCCCCGATTACCTGTCAAGCCTACTTGAGATCGATGTTCCCTCACGTACCCTCCGCTCTGCCTCCGATCCTCTGACTTTTCTCTTTCCACGCACTAAGCTCAATACCTATGGTCCACGAGCCTTCTCTGTTTCTGGTCCACTCTCCTGGAACAAACTTCATCTCTCAGTCCGTCAGCAACCTACTTTTGCCTCCTTCAAGTCCGCTCTCAAAACTCACCTTTTCTCCTCTGCATAAAATCCTAACCTCACTCAACCCCCCTCTGCAGCCTGTCTCCGCTCGGAGGGGAATCACTTTGTTTTAATATATAATTGTATATGATGTGCTCTCTGTGGTTTCCATTGGTTTTATTCTTGCTTTTATTGCTTTTATTCTTTTCTCCCCATTTGTGGCCATGCATGTGTGTGTGTGTGTGTGTGTGTGTGTGTGTGTGTGTGTGTGTGTGTGTGTGTGTGTGTGTGTGTGTGTGTGTGTGTGTGCGTGCGTGCGTGCGTGTGTGCGTGTGTGTCTTTTCGGCGCTTGGATTTGATTTTGTCGAGATTTGCGCTATATAAATATTGTAATTATTATGTATGCATGTGCGTACGTATGTATGTATGTATGTATGTATGTATGTATACGCTTAGATTTATGTATGTATGTATGTATGCATGTATACGCTCAGCTTAGATTTATGTATGTAAGTATGTAAGCATGTATGTATGCATGTATACGCTCATATGTATGTAGGTATGTATGCATGTATACGCTCAGCGCTTAGATTTGATTTTGTCAAGATTTTGCGCTATATAAATAAATTAAAAAAAAAAAAAAAATTATATTAAGTCATTTCTACGAAAAAGGTATATATTTCCCATCACATGTCTTTTCAAGGTAGTTTTTAAATCCAAGAGATCATCATTGGGTATTGTTTTTCCAGCATGTACACGAGCGCGTTGTTATTGTAATTTCTCTCTCTCTCTCTCTCTCTCTCTCTCTCTCTCTCTCTCTCTCTCCATGTATGTATGTATGTATGTATGTATGTATGTATGTATGTAATGTATGTATGTAAGCATGTATGCATGCACGCATACATCTATGGATCTATGCGTCTATGCATCTATCTATCTATCTATCTATCTAGCTATCTATCTATATATCTATCTATCCGCCTATTAAATCTAGTTATCTATCTGTCTGTCTGTCTGTCCGTCTATCTGTCTGTCGACCTACCTACCTACCTACCGACCTACCTACCTACTTACCTACCTACCTACCTACCTACCTAACTACCTATCTGTCTGTCTGTCTGTCTATCTATCTATCTACATCCATGTATGTAGGTATGTTCGTTCGTTCGTTCTTTGATTTAATGTCTTTTCACTATAAGTGATATTAGACGATGTATGTATGTATGTATGTATGTATGTATGTATGTATGTATGTATGTATGCATGCATGTATGCATCTATCTATCTATCTATCTATCTATCTATCTATCTATCTATCTATCTATCTATCTATCTATCTATCTGTCTATCTGTCTATCTATCTATCTACCTATCTATCTATCTGTCTGTCTATCTATCTATATCTATCTCTCTATCTCTCTATCTATCTCTCTATCTATCTATCGATCTATCTATCTATCTATCTATCTATCTATCTGTCTGTCTGTCTGTCTATCTATCTATCGATCGATCTATCTATCTATCTATCTATCTATCTGCCTATTAAATCTAGTTATCTATCTGTCTGTCTGTCTGCCTGTCTACCTACCTACCTACCTACCTACCTATCTGTCTGTCTGTTTGTCTATCTATCTACATCTATGTATGTATGTATGCATGTATTTATGTATGTATGTATGTATGTAGTATGTATGCATGTATGTATGTATGTATGTATGCATGTATCTATCTATCTATCTATCTATCTTTTAATCTATCTATTAACCTATCTATATGTGTGTGTGTGTGTGTGTGTGTGTGTGTGTGTGTGGTGAGAGAGAGAGAGAGAGAGAGAGAGAGAGAGAGAGAGAGAGAGAGAGAGAGGATGGCCTATGGTCAAAGGGAAAAACAAAGAGATACACCGTAATTCAAGAAAGAAGAGAATGAAAAAAAAAAAATCCAGACGGCAGTCCAGCAAATCCAACAGG
This sequence comes from Monoplex corrugatus, assembly GCA_030674185.1. NCBI lineage: Eukaryota > Metazoa > Mollusca > Gastropoda > Littorinimorpha > Ranellidae > Monoplex > Monoplex corrugatus. The sequence continues at coordinate 11,645,796 of JAPXFY010000032.1, read as the reverse complement.
GGCAACGGACAACGTGGGGACGTACACTCCAAAGAAGTCTCAGCTGGAATGACACGTAGGATATGTCACATGGACACTCTCAAGACCAGCATCATCCTCAGGTCTGTATAAGAATTCCTGCCCTGCAAAGCGAATCTGGTGCAATGGGTGAAATCAGATTACTCTTCCTTGCCAACTCTATCAGGACATACAAACAAACAGTGGAACATGTCCTGAGTCCATGCAAGGAAGCCTTAAACCCACGGGAGGTATACATGAAAGTATCACTAAAAATTGCGGAAGCGATTGGTACTGCCAGAGGAAAAAAAACATGCCACCAGAAGCTCAGGCAAGTTAACAAGAAACACCAAGAGGGTGCAGATGGGACTAAGAGCATCAATGCCTCGCCACTCTCCGGACAATCACTTCCCAAGCTTCCGGCGGCATTCGATGGTTGTTTTATCAAGCAAGCAAGCAAGCAAGCAAGCAACCAGTCAACTATCCAACCAACCAACCAACCAACCAACCAACCAACCAACCAACCAGCCAGCCAGCCAGCCACCCAACGAACCAATGAACCAACGAACCAACGAACCAACGAACCAACGAACCAACCAATCAACCGAGCAACCGACCAACCAACCAACTAACCAACGAACCAACGAACCAACCGATCAACCAACCAACCAACCAACCAACCAACCAACCAACCGACCAACCAACCAACCAACCAACCAACCAACCAACCAACCAACCAACCAACCAACCAACCAAACAACCACCAAACAACCAGCCAGCCAGCCAGCCAGCCAACCAGCCAACCAACCAACCAACCAACCAGCCAACCAACCAACCGACGACCAACCAGCCAGCCAGCCAACCAGCCAGCCAACCAGCCAGCCAACCAACAACCAACCAACCAACCAACCAACCAACCAACCAACCAACCTACCATCTAACCAACCAACCAACCAACCAACCAACCAACTAACCAACCAACCAACCAACCAACCAACCAACCAAAAAATAAAACAAAACAAAAAACAACAACAACAACAAACAACCAGAAAAGGCCGCTGTGACACCCGTAGCACGGGAGCAGGATTCCTAAATGATCAACAAAGGTCTTATTGTAAAAGAGGATTTAAAGAGAAAAAACCCTTGCCCGACCAGTGATTCAAACCCAAACAAATACTTTCACCACAAACCACACACACAGCTCGTTTTCATTGATTGATTTGTTCAGTTTTTACGTCGACACCATCTCAGGTGATACGGCCGACGGGGATAACCATCCCAAGGAAGTGGGGGAAGGAGGACTGATTCCAATCCTACACTGACACCACCAGAACAACAATGATGTTAAGATGGGACAACGAAAAGGCCAGTTGTAATGGGGGGACTTATCTAATCCTACACTGACACCATCAGAACAACAATGATGTTAAGGTGGGACAGCGAGAAGGTCAGTTTTAATGGGGGACTTATCTAATCCTACACTGACACCATCAGAACAACAATGATGTTAAGCTGGGACAACGAAAAGGCCAGTTGTAATGTAACGCACTCAAGGATTCGAACCCGCAAACATTAGCATGTGAATCCGACGCTCAACCAAATGAGCTACTAGGGCTCGCACACTGCTCGTGAGCTGGTCAGTTCTTTTCACGGATATCACCAGCTCAATCCTTTTTTTCTTTTTTTTAAGGATCATTGCACTCAGGGAAGTTACCTTCGTGCTCACCTTTTAATTTCACCCCATTTTCTACGCCACCTTAATGGCCACGGAAGCTGGCACAGTTTTTTTTTTATATTGCGATGACGGTGATGTCGATGAGGATGATAATCATTATGCCATGGAGTTCCATCTAGCATTGAGACTGCGTGACAGGGTTGTACTCTACGCTTACTATCATAATATATCCTGGCGTCAACCAGGCCCGAGAGATACAGACACCTGCGGTGCTGGTCAGAAAATTTGTGCAACACCCTCAATGTATCGTATCGTATCGTGTCGTATCGTATCGTATCGTATTACATCGCGTCAGATCATATCGTATCGTTTCGTTTTACATTGTACTGTGTCGTGTTATATTGTATTGTATTGTTTTGTATTGTATTGTATTGTGTTGTGTTGTATCGTATCGTATCGTATCGTACCGTACTGTACTGTGTAGTACTGCACTGCTTTGCATTGCACCGTGAAGTGGATGAAACTCGATTGTGTGGTCCCAGTCTTCCAATTGAGCCCCATAGCACGCCCAACTCTGAATAGAAACCGGTTAGAGCCGGAAAATCCCACAGTGAGTTTTGAAGGGACTGATGGGGATTCGAACCCGCAACCTTCCAGTCGGTAGTCCGTTGCGCTAACCACTACACCACGGCGACTGGTCTCCAGTCTAATCCTAGCCCACAGCATCAGAAACTGGCCTGTTTGCTCCCCATCTCAGTATTTCAATCGTTCTGGTGGTGTCAGCTTGATGTTTCCACAACTCCCTAATCCCATCCCCCTTCAAATATTTAACACCTTCCCAGCGCATAGGGGTTTTGCGCGGACTCAAAGAGTCTGACAGATAATTTCTGGTAGATTTGGGTGGAGCGCATACGGAATTATCCGATTGAGATGAATCTCTCTTTGATTAAACTCCGAATCCCAAACGCCTCACAAAACATACTCCACAATACCCACACGCTCCATTACTCTGCAGACAGAATTGATCACCAGGTCCTCAGTGGCCCGCCCATTGATCGAGGGTCAAAAGGCCAAAGGTGGGGGTGGTGGGTGATGGGTGGTAGGTGGTGGAACTGGCTGCAGGCTAGCAGAGGCGTGATAGTCTTCACTGACTTAAATAACTTATTGTTGTTGTTGGTGGTGGTACTGTTGTCATATCATATCGTATCGTATCGTATTACGTCGTGTCAGACCCTATCGTATCGTTTCGTTTTACGTTGTGCTGTGTCGCATTATATTATATTATAATATCTACATTATATTATATTATATTATATTATATTATATTATATTATATTATATTATATTATATTATATTATATTATATTATATTATATTATATTATATTTATATTATATTATATTATATTAATTATATTATATGAAGTTGTGTTTTATTATATCATATTATACTTTTCATTTACAAAATAACCCGACCTAGTAAATCCATAAGATTAAATCTGTAATTTTCTAGATGTTTGTTTGTTCATTTCCTTTTTCTTCTTCTTCTTTGATTGCCTCTTTTTCATTCATTTATTTTCTTTTGGGTTACATTTTCGTTTGCAGATTTGTTAATCGGTTTGTTAGTTTTGTTGTTGTTGTCTGCAAGGTGCAGATGTTTGGGATTTTTTGCCTTTGTTTGTTTGTGTGTGTTTGCTTCTTTGTTGACTGGATGGCTGGCTTTGTTATCATTTCTGTTTTATTTGCAAGCTGGCAAAGTATTTAGGGGGCAGACGTACCCAGATTTGGGTACCAAGATTGTGATGTTCAGTGTTTCAGTTCTAATTAATCAATCACCATATTTGGCAAGAAGATACCTCAGACAGTATTCTTTGGATTGAATGTCTTTGTTGGGGTCTGTGAGTTATTTAAAGTTGACAAAAATTAATTAATTAAAAAATGTTCTCGCGAAAATGAAAAAAATATAGTACATACTGTGACATTTATAACTACACATATATTCACGTTAAGAATTTGATATTTAGTGAACAAACACATCTGTATAGTATGTATGACATGTAGGAAAATCTTAGCTCTACTATCATTATTTTCTGCACAATCATCACACCAATTTTTAGAATAATTTTAATAAAAAAATTATATACAACTTTTGATAAAAATGTTTCTTTCAAGCAAAACTGCAAGATTTTACTACCTGTCCCTGCTATATGTGTGCCAAATATCAAGGAAATTGGATGAAAACTTTTGAACATATTATGTCTGATGTATACAATCTCGCGAAAAATCGCAAACTTTAATTAATTAATTTTGTCAACTTTTCATAACTCACAGACCCCAACAAAGCTATTCAATCCAAAGAATACTGTCTGAGGTATCTTCTTGCCAAATATCATAGTGATTGGTTCATTAGAACCGAAACACTGAACATCACAATCTTGGTACCCAAATCTGGGTAGGTCTGCCCCCTTAAGGTTTGGTGATTTTTGTGTTTGTTTGTTCGTTTGCTTTTTTGCAATCAAGCAACACACCACATTTAATGAATCAATGTACTATTCTTTGTACGTGTAGCAATGTATCATTAAAACGGAATGAGGCAATAGTATTACTGTAACCTCCATCTATCCCCACCAAGCTCCACAAAAAATCGTTCTTGTTACCCTGAGCATGTCTACAAACCATTTAACCCGGCGTCACTTGTGTCGAGTGCTAGATAACTAAACCTACTGCCCCTAGAATGGAATTGTGAGTCGCCTGAGGTGAGTATTCGCATAAAACCTAACTTGATCATTAAACAAACGATGTTTGATGTCAAGTATGGGGTTGGTAAAATCGATAATGGCCCTAATGCTTCTGTGCTGTTATCAATATCCGCTCTCTCTCTCTCTCTCTCTCTCTCTCTCTCTCTCTCCTCCTCCTCCTCCTCCTCCTCCTTTACTCACTTTCTCTGTCTGTCCCTGTGTCTTTCTGCTTCTATCTCTGTTCCTCTCTCTCTCTCGCTGTTGTTGTCTCTGCGTTTCTCTCTCTCTTTCTGTCTTCTCTTTTTCTGTGTTTGTCTCTCTGTTCCCCCCTCTTTCTTTCTCTTTCTCTCTCTCTTCTCTCTGTCTCTGTCTTTCTGTCTGTCTCTGTCTTTCTTTCCTCTTTCTTTCTCTCTCTCTCTTTCTCTCTCTGTGTGTGACATCTTTCGTTCTCTCTGTCTGTCTCTCTGTCTATCTAAAACAAGTGTGACTCCCCGCGTTCAAGCAAACAGGTAAAAAAAAAAAAAAAAAAAAAAAAAAAAAAAACCGAAAAAAGAATAAGAACGCGTATTTAATACAAGACAAGATATTTGCGTTGTCTTGTTGTATTAAATACGCGTTCTTATTCTTTTTTCGTGTTTTTTTTCTCTGGTTGCTTCTTCTCTGTGTATCTGTCTGTCTCTCGGTCTGTCTGTCTGCACTCTCTGTCTCTGTTTCTCTCTGTTTCTTTCCATCACTCATCCTTTCTCTCTCTCAGTCTCTCTCTCTCTCAGTCTCTCTCTATCTATATGTCTCTGTCTCTGTCTCTATGTCTCTCTGTCTCTCTCTATGTGTGTGTGTGCGTGTGTGTGTGTGTGTGTGTGCGTGCGTGCGTGTGTGTGTGTGTGTATGTGTGTGTGTGTGTGTGTGTGTGTATGTGTGTGTGTGTATATGTGTGTGTGTGTGTATGCATGTGTGTGTGTGTGTGTGTGTCTGTTTCTTTTTCTGTCTTTATCTTTCTCTATCTCCCTCTGTCTCTCTCTCTCTGTTTCTCTATGTCTGTCTGTCTGTCTCTGTCTGTCTGATTGTCTGCCTGTCTGTCTCTGTCTCTCTCCTCTCTCTCTCTCTCCCTGTTACGTAGTTCAGTTCTTATTGATTTGTATTGATGTAGACCTTCCGTAGGTGAATGACGACTGGTTGTAAAAGCGCAGTAAATTTGGTTACGCCTCTACCCTCACAAATTAAAAAAAAATCTTGTTCTCTTTCTCTGCCTCTGTCTCTCTGCAGCTGTCTCTCTCTGTGTTTCTTTCTGTCTCTGTCTCTCTCCCTCTCTATCTAATCCAATCTAATCTATCTATGTATCTGTCTGTCTGTCTATCTGTTTATCTATCTCTCTATCTGTCTGTCAGTTTGTGTCCTTTTATTTTGATAATTGTTATTTTGCATTTGTGATATCTTTTTTTAAAATTTATCATTATGATTACTTTTTTAATTCTATTTTTGTGTGTATTTATTTTGCTATCCAAACTTCCACGCCGCCTCAGTGCTGTTGACCCAAATCGCTCATTTCGGCTGTACACATCACTAACCTCAAGTTCAATCAAAAGGAAGTCTCGATGCCAGGAAACCCATGAGAGCTATGATACATGTTAAACCGCCGTACGGTCCCCCACCAGAGGAGATCCCGCAGTGCTGCTGGGTCATTTTGGAGGAGTTCTAAAGCGATGTTTTTTTCCAGCTTGATAAGGACGCTGTCGACAGCCCCCACCCGGCCCTCACCTACTTACAACGGTAATCTACAGATTTTCTTTAACTGTATGTTCAACGATACAAAAGAAAGTTGGTTGATCTGTTGTTTTCCCCCTAAATCTTGTAAATATGTTTCTTTGTTGTTTACTCTGTTCTCCTGACAAAGGCTGGTCGGGCAGCATTTTCATATTCATAGCTATGTTCATATTCATATTCATATTCACAGTCATAGTTATATTATACTCACATTCACATTCATATTCAATTTCATATTCATATTCACAGTTGTTTGTATCCATATTCATATTCAAATTCATATTCATATTCAATTAATATTGTATTCACATTCACATTCAATTTCATATTCATATTCATATTCATTTATGTTTATATTCATATTCATATTCACATTCATATTCATAGTAATATCATATTCACATTCATATTAAATTTTCATATTCATATTCATATTATATTCACATTCATATTCATATTTATATTCACATTCACTTCATATTCACCTTCATATTCATGTTCATGTTCATATTCATTTCTTTTTCGTCACAATGGATTTACCAAGTGAAACTCGGGCTGCTCTCACTGCTGAGAGCACGTCGCCGCAGGGCAGCGCCACCCATTTTCGAACCAAGACTTCAGGAAGGCAAGAAAGTTTAATGCCTTCAAGGGGAGGGACCTGGGAAATGAACCTATCTATCCAATATTTTTATACCAGGGCAGCCGGGTGTATGCCCTACTCTTCACGATTGTCAACTGCCGTGGGATCTTAAGCGTGTGCAGGACAGAAGTCAGTCCATGGATCCGACTCAGTTTTCGTTCCCTTCCGAAAGACTAGACGTTCAGTTCGATTTGTGTGTGTGTATGTATGAACTAATTAATGTAAAGCGCAGTGAGTCCTTACCTATGTGTGGGAGAATAGCGCTATGCAAATGTGATTTATTATTATTATTATTGTTATTATTATTATTATTATTATATATTATTATTATTATTATATTATTTATTATTATTATTATTTTCCGGTCATACTGAGGAGAAAAATCAAGGCCCCTACGGGAAACGAACATAGAACTTCGAGTTTAGTTATTGGCAGGCAAACGTCTGAACCATTTTGTCACTCTTCTTCTTTTGCATATCTTGTTTCAATAACTGAATAATTGGTCTCGTTCTATTTTCGTGTGATTCTGGGTTTTAGTTGTTTCCATGCCGGTAGTCACTGTGATTCAGACTGTCTTTGATGACTCTGTTTATGGGTTTGGGTTCCAAGTGACGGCTGAGGTCTGACAAGGGTTCGTTCTATAACCATTCATCTTTGTCCTCTACATCCTCTACATCATCATCATCATCATCGTCGACGTCGTCGTCATCGTCGTCGTCATCATAATCATCATCATCACCATCATCACCACCACCACTATCACCACCACCACCACCATCATCACCACCACCATCACCATCATCATCACCACCACCATCACAATCCTCCTTCTCCTCCTCATCCTCATCATTATCAGTGCCCTGTTGCATGGCTTTTGCGATCATGGCCCTTCATACCAATATATCTTTTGTCGCTGCATGTACATCTCCCACCATTTCTAAGTGTGCCCATTCCATAAATTTGTCCAATACTTTCTCCCTGGGTCTTCCTGGTGCTCTTTTCCCCTCCAATTTTCCGGTTGTGACTTAGGTGCTCAAATTTCTCTCGCCTCATAAAATGTCCTGTAAATGTTGCTAGTCATCATCATCATCATCAGGTGCCCTGCCGATGGCGTTGGCGATCATGGACTTCCATCTGTCTCTATCTCTCGTTGCCCCTAGCATCTCCCCCACCCTCCTCGTCCCCAGCCACTCTGCAAGTCCGTCCAGCATTTTCTCCCGGGTCTACCCGGTGCTCTCTTAACCTCCAGCTTTCCCGTTGTGACCAGGTGCTCCAAATCCCCCTTCCTCATAAAATGGCCTATAAATGTTGCCTGTCTTTTCCTAATCTTTCTTATGAGTGATCTACTTGTGTCTGCCTCCATCAAGACTGTCTCGTTTTTTTCTTTGCTGTCCATGGAACTCTCAACATTCTTCTTAGAAACCACATCTCGGCTGCCTCAATCTTGTTCTGGCTTTGTTTGTTGACTGTCCACGCTTCGCATCCACTACACGGACAAAAATAATTATTCAAGATACAAACCCGGATCCAGAAACTTTCAATGAAGTGGCATTACGCTGATGACCAGGCGATCATGAACTATGATAACACACAGCTACAAAAACATACACACAGACATCAGCTGTGAAAACCAGTCACCGTGGTGTAGTGGTTATCGCAACAGACTACTGATTAGAAAGTTGGGGGTTCGAATCCCAATTAGTCCCTTCAAAAAAATATTGTTGAATTTTTCGACTCCAACCAGTTCCTACCCAGAGCTGAGCGTGGTATTGGATCATTGAGAGACTGGCACCACATATTCGAGTCTCATCCACTTCACGGATGCATCATTGAGGGTGTTGAACAAATCTTTTGACCAACACAGTAGATGTCTGTATCTCTTGGGCCTGGTTGACGCAAGGGTAAAGTACAGCTCTGTCACGCAGTGCCAGTCCTAGATGGAACTCCATAGCATCGTCATTATCATCTTCATCTTCATCCATCATTATCCTATTGTAAAACCTGTGCCCGATCCCGTGGCCATTAAAATGGCATGGGGAAATATGGTGAGCACAATGGAAATCTCTTTTAGTGCGATGATCATTAAAAAAAAAGCCACCAACCAACCAACCAACCAACCAACCAACCAACCAACCAACCAACCAACCAACCAACCAACCAACCAACCAACCAACCAACCAACCATCCAACCAACCAACCAACCACCCAACCAACCAACCAACCAACCAACCAATCAACCAACCAACCATCCAACCAATCAACCAACCAAACCAACCAACCAACCAACCAACCAACCAACCAACCAACCAACCAACCATCCAACCAACCAGTCAACTAACCAACCAACCAACCAACCAACCAACCAACCAACCAACCAACCAACCAACCAACCAACCAACCAACCAACACCAACCAACCAACCAACCAACCAACCACAACCAACACCAACCAACCAACCAACCAACCAACCAACCAACCAACAACCAACCAACCAACCAACCAACCAACCAACACAACAATCAATCAACCAACCAACCAACCAACCACCATCCAACCAACCAACCAACATCAATCCAACCAACCAACCAACCAACCAGCCATCCAACCAACCAACCAACCAACCAACCACACCAACCAACCAACCAACAACCAACAATCGCCAACCACAACCAAAACAAACAAACAAACAAACAAACAACGAAACAAATAAAACAAACAAATAAAGCTGAAAACTGTGGCATTAGAATATGCACCAGTAACAGACATGTTATATCAATAGGACGAACACCTGAGAAACTGAACAACGGAGCCATGCATCAGAAAGTCCACCAACGTACAGAATTTCAGTTGTTGGGAAGCTTATTGACCGAAGAAGGAAAAATGGACCGAAAAATTGAGACAGAGTCGAAAAGAGAGAACAGAGGCAGAATGGTTCAGATGTTTGCCTGCCAGTAATTAAAATCGAACTGAACGTCCAGTCATTCGAAAGGGGTAAAAAACAAATCAAACAAAACAAAAAAACAAAAACAAAAACAAAAACAAACAAACAAACAAACAAACAAAAACAAACAAACAAACAAACAAACAAACAAACAAACAAACAAACAAACAAACAAACAAACCGATTCAGAACCGTGTGCCATCTTTCCTGCACACGTTAGAGATTCCATGGCAGTTGAAAATCGTGAAAAACAGCCGTTGACAAGCGACTCGTTGTTTTGGGGAAGGTCACATACGTGAGAATTATGAACGCTTTGTTGAAGGTTCATCGAGCTAAAAATTATTAACCGCTTTATTTTTTTTCTTGTTTTTCTTTCTTTTTTTCTTTCTTCTTTTCTTTCTTTCTGTCTTTCTTTCTTTCTTTCTTCTCTTCCTTTCTTTCTTTCTTCCTTTCTTTGTTCCTTTCTTTCCTTCCTTAATTTTCTTTCTTCCTTCCTTCATTCCTTTCTTTCTTTCTTTCTTCCTTCCTCCTTCCTTTCTTTCTGTCTTCCAACCTTTCTTTCATTCTTCCTTCTATTCTTTCTTTCTTTCTTTTGTCGCTGAAAGTGTGGAAGCAGTTCCAGTGTGTAGGAAACGGAGAAGGGGTCTGCAGAAAAATTGTTTGTAAAGGCAACACCACTGCACTAGCGTTTGTGTGCCTACTTACAAGGAATTGACATTGCAGTCTCAATAATAATGTGCATTGATTCCCTTCCCTCCCCCCTTTCTCTCTCTTTCTCTCCTTCGTTCTATTTCCCCGTCTGTCTCTGTGTCTTTCTGTCTGTCTCTCTATCTGTCTTTGTCTGTCTGTCTAAGTCTGTTTCACATACACACTCTCTCTGTGTCTCTCCTTCACTCTTTTTCTGTGTCTGTCTGTGTCTTTCTATCTGTCTGTCTGTCTATCTCTGTCTCTATCTGTCTGTGTGTCTGTCAGTCTGTCTGTCTGTCTGGCAGTGTCTCTCTCCCCCTCTCTCTTTCCTTGTCTGTCTATATTTCACACAATACTCTCTCTCTCTCTCTCTCTGTGTCTCTGTCTCTGTCTCTGTGTATATGTTCGTGTCGGGCTGTCTGTCTTCTTTCTTTCTCTCCCACTCTATCTCGATTGGTGTGAAGCAAGGATATGTACACAGCCTTGCGTTGTTTCCCTTTTTCCCCTTTCATGAACTAGCAAGCATCAGATGTAATCAATGATGGTGGATATTGCGTGGATTTTGTAGTACTTAGGCACATGTGTTTATCAAGCTTTTTGCAGAAAATATTGTTTTGCTCTTTGAGCCTATCTATAAGACAACAGACTCGGTGGATTAGCTTGCAAACGAGAAATGAATGTCAATATTCAGAAAAGGAATGTTATGCTTTTTCGTAAAAAAGAATTTCTGGCAGCTCTTCAAAGACGTAACTCTGAATATATGAGTCTCAGTAGTAAATGCATACTAGAACCTTGGAATCCATTTCACTACAACATTTATTTTTAACTTCTGTTGTACTATATACTAACCAGAGCAAGGAAAAAACATCAACCAACCAACCAACCAACCCACCGACCAAACGAACAGCCAACCAATCAACCAGCCAACCAACCAAGCAACCAACCAAGCAACCAAGCAACCAACCAGCAACCAAGCAGCCAACCAACCAACCAACCAACCAACCAACCAACCAACCAACCAACCAACCAACCAAACCAACAGCCAACCAACCAACCAACCAACCAACCAACCAACCAACCAACCAACCAACCAACCAACAGACAAACAAACAACGTTCTCTTTTTTTTTTAATACTTTATACAAATTCAATATAATTCCTTTGACATTTTCCCAAAGCTGTTTGATTCACAAATACAATCAATAGTACAGTACTTGGGCAGAGATGTGAAGACTTCAGAAAGGAATGCTAATAGAAATGGCACAGTTTGAAAAAGATTTCTCGGTGTTAATAGGCGCACGCCAATCGATAATCATCTATGGAGAGTTCGGTAGTTGTAATGATATGCACGTTCATTTATTCGATGTATAAAAAGCTGGCTTAAGTTAACAGGAACAAAAAACAAACAAAAAACAAACAAACAAACAAAAAAACACCACGAAAAAAGAATAAGAACGCGTATTTAATACAACAATACAAGACAGGCATCTGTCTTGTCTTGTTGTATTCAATACGTGTTCTTATTCTTTTTTCGTGTTTAGTTTTCAGGTTCCTGTTTGCTTGTAAGCGGGCAGTCACACTTGTTTTGGCTTAAGCTGACCAATCTAAATAACACTAGCTTACATTTTAAAGCTTGCAAAATGTTATACGACTTAGACCTTAGACATGTATGAAAGTAAAGTTAAATTTTTTCTGGGCATCAAATGCACGCATGCATTTAAGTCAGTGTAAATTTGTTTTTGTTTTGGAAAAATCAAGACGTAGAAAATACAAATGGTTGTATGAGCTGTTTCAAGAAAAATAATTATAAACTGTAGGTGACAGGACTGGAGTGATCATACACAAACGGGTGACAGATTTATTCCATACAGATGTTTAAACATTTTACTGAAAACTACATTTCAATGTATCTTTATAGATTTATTAAAACCAGCACTGGCGATTTAGGTGTTATTCGTTAGAAATCTGAACATATACCAGGCAATATACTGTAAAAGTCACCAAAAATAATACATGCAATCAAAATATCATTTTTCCTTTTTTTTTCTTTTCTTCTTTTTCTTCTTCTTCTCGTTATATCGTCATCACCATCCTCCTCCTCCTCCTCTTCTTCCCCATCATCGTCATCATTGTCATCATCATCATCATCATTGTTAAAATAAAAACAACAACTCTTCTTCTTCTTCTTTTTCTTCGTCTTTTTCTTCTCATCCTCCTCCTTCAACTTTTTCTAATTATTGTTATCATCACTATTATCAATATGATCATCGTCATTATCGTTGGTCCTGTCATCATCATCGTCGTCATCGTCGTCATCGTCGTCATCGTCGTCATCGTCGTCGTCATCATCATCATCATCATTGTTGTTATTGTTGCTGTTGTTATTGATTATTATCATTATCACCACTATTATCATTATCATTGTATTCACCATTGTTATTATTGTTAATATCATCATCAATAGTAGTAGCATTAGTATTATTATCATCACCACCATCATCATCATCATAATCATTGTTGTTGTTATTATTATTATTACTATCATCATCATCTTTATCATACTAATGTTGTTACTATCATTATTATTATTATTATCATCATTATTATTATTATAATTATTATCATTATTATTATTATCATTAATAGAAGTAATAGTAGTAGTAGTAAGTAGAGTAGTAGTAGTAGTAGTAGTAGTAGTAGCAGTAGTAATAGTAGTAGTAGTAGTAGTAGTAGCAGTAGTAATAGTAGTAGTAGTAGTAGTAGTAGTCCCTAACGACTCTTAGAATCAAGAACTCACCTCCAGAGAGCGATAGCAGTAGCCAGAGATGACAGGATGTCGTTGCCATGGCGACTCCTGCCTCCATTAGCATCTGATGATGTCCCAACATCTGTATTCGTCATATGACCTTTGACACTGACTGACCTCTGACCTCTGACCTGCCCAAGACATTTTGCAAAAAGTACGTTTCCTATTATTGAGCAAGGTGCTTACCTGGGTATTGAACAAATGATTATCAGTCTGTGCTGAGGCAAAGGTACTGTCTATAATATGCCTTCAGAGAGAGAGAGAGAGAGAGAGAGAGAGAGAGAGAGAGGGGAGAGAGAGACAGAGACGAGACAGACAGAAGACAGACAGAAGATAGACAGAAAGAGAATGACGAGAGTCGACGGAGAGAGAGAGAGAGAGAGAGAGAGAGAGAGAGAGAAGACGGAGAGAGGTAGAAGGGAGAGAGAGAGAGAGAGAAGGAGAAAGAGAGAGTGAGAGAGAGAGACAGAAACAGACGAGAAAGAGAGAGGAGAGAGAGAGAGACAGACAGACAGATAGATAGACAGATAGAGAGTGACGGAGAGAGAGAGTGACGGGAGAGAGAGAGAGAGAGAGACAGACAGACAGACAGACAGAGAAAGACAGACGGAAGAGAGAGAAGAGAGAGAGAGAGAGAGAGGGAGAGACAGAGAGAGAGAGAGAGAGACAGAGCTAGAGAGAGAGAGAGAAACAGAGACAGAGACAGACAGACAGACAGGCAGAGAGTGACGGAGAGAGAGAGTGACGGAGAGAGAGAGAGAGAGAAGAGAGAGAGAGAGACAGCGAGAAAGAGAGAGTGAGAGAGAGACAGTTAAAGAGAAACAGAGAGAGAGAGAGAGGGAGAGAGAGACAGTTAAAGAGAAACAGAGAGAGAGAGAGGGAGAGAGAGAGAGAAACAGAGACAGAGACAGACAGACAGACAGATAGATAGACAGATAGACAGAGAGTGATGGAGAGAGAGAGAGTGACGGAGAGAGAGAGAGGACAGCGAGAAAGAGAGAGTGAGAGAGAGATAGAAAAAGAGAAACAGAGAGAGATAGAGAGATAGATAGATAGATAGATAGATAGAGAGAGAGAGAGAGAGAGAGAGAGAGACAGACAGACAAACAGACAGACAGACAGAGAAAGAGACAGACAGACAGAAAGAGAGAGAGAGAGAGAGAGAGAGAAACAGAGAGAGAGAGAGACAGAGACAGAGACAGAAACAAAGAGAGAGACACAGACAGATAGACAGACAGAGACAAAGACAGACAGACAGGCAGACAGACAGACAGACAGAGAGGAGATACTGAGACATTATAATGCTGGTAAACGATAACCATCCTGTAGCATTTAGGAATCCAGAGACAGAGACAAAGACAGACAGACAGACAGGCAGACAGACAGACAGACAGAGAGGAGATACTCAGACATTATAATGCTGGTAAACGATAACCATCCTGTAGCATTTAGGAATCCAGATATCAACAAAGACGAGTAACATTCAGAGGAAAGAAAAAGAAATCTCAAGAACTAAATGAAGGCTGTGTCGACATTTAAGAAGCAGAGAGAGGAGAGAGAAACTATGGAAAGATCTGCCCTCAGCAAAGTAGATTCAGAAAGGAGGAAGAACACCCACGATCGCTTTTTCAAATACCCTTCCAGTTTCTCCAGGGAAACGTTTGAGCAGCCACAATCTGAGACATTCACAGTGGACAAAGACATTCAAGAACAGCATCTGCCCTCAGCAAAGTAGATTCAGAAAGGAGGAAGAACACCCACGATCGCATTTTTCAAATACCCTTTCCAGTTCTCCAGGGAAATGTTTGAGCAGCCACAATCTGAGACATTCACAGTGGACAAAGACGTTCAAGAACAGCATCTCTGGAAAACCAGGCAAATGGAAGAAGAAAACCTGCGTGTAATAGACCAGTGTGGCCTCCTTGGCACTTACAAATTCTGGTGCCTGCAGTTCATGAAGATCCCAAGGTTTCTCTGGCCTCTACTAATAAACAGTATCAGTCCTAACACTGTGGAATCAATGGAGGCCAAAATCAACAAATACACAAGTTTCAATTTCAGTTTCAATTTCTCAAGATGACGACTTCGCGCTCTGAATGAATTCCGTAATTATGCACTAAAGTCACAGGCGCCATGTGACGGAGAAGACCCAGAATGATCACGACACAAGCCTTAAGACTGCACATAAACCCACGAGCTGGCGAGGTCCTGAGGCCCTACCTAGATAGTTCCATAACCCCGGGGTCGTAGGGGAGTGAGGTGGCAGTGACCTCAACTTTTCCCGGGGCCAACACCACGAGGGCGGCGCCCATCCCCCCTCCCTCGCTTCAAATTCATATTCATAGTCACTTTTTAAAACCTAGACTTCAGAAAGGTAAGGAGACTAATCGGCCTATTTCTCAAATGTTTTATACCAAGGCAGCCGGGCAATGCCCTGCTCTTCACGATTTTCAGCTGCTGTGGGATCTTTAGCGTGCGTAGCCATAAGGCACACGGGTCCGACTCGTGTTTCGTCCCCTTCCGAAGGATTAGACGTTCAGTTCGACTTTCCGGTCAACCTGAAGAGAAAAATCGAAGCCTCCACGAGAAGCAAACCCGGGAACCTCGAGTTTAGTTATTGGCAGGCGAACGTCTGAACCATTCTGCCACTCTTCTCTCTCACAAATACACAAGGAAATGGCTAGGTCTTCCGCCGTGTCTTACTGACTTTGTGCTCTATTGTCGCCAGGCAAAGCTGAAGCTATCCCTTAAATCCATCGTCGGTGAGTACAAGGTGGGAAAGGGGTCGGGCTTCTTAGCATGCTTGAGGACTTGGGAGAAAAGGTTGTGAAGATCAATTCAGCGCAAACTTAAGACTGGCAACAACAACAACAACAACAACAACAACAAAAACAACAACAAACAAACAAAAAATACAAGAAACAACAACAACCAAAAAAAAAAAAACCCCAACCCCAAAACAAACAAGAAAAGCAAAAACAAAACAAAACAAAAACAAAAACAAAAACAAAACAAAGAACAAAATAAAACAAAAAAACCAATCAAAACACAAAACAAAATAAAAAATAACCCCTCAGAAAGTCCAGGAGCCAGTGGACAAAACGTAAGAAAGTCTCAAAGTCGAAGAAATGATAGTCACGCACAAACCAATTGGCAGGGACTGGCATCAACAAAAATGAAATGGAAGTTAAAGGCCAACAAAAAAGCAAAGCAAACAGGGACGTGGGAAAACAAAAGATGAAGAAAAAAGAGGATGCCAAAAGATTCCAGAAAGAAGTCTACCAAGGCCAACAGGGGCAGTGGACAGTGTGGGAAAGTGCACTTCTAAGAAGTCTCAGGTGGAATTACATGTGGTATATGGATCCATTCAGGATCAGTTTCATCCTGAGACCTGTATATATGATATCCTGCCCATGAATGCAAATTTGGTGATTCACACACAACAGAGAGAGAGAGGAGAGAGAGAGAGAGAGAGAGAGAGAGAGAGAGAGAGAAAGAGACAGACAGACAGACAGATAGAGGCAGAGACAGAGAGACAGAGCAAGTGAGAGAGACAGAGGAGAGCAAGGACAAGAAGAGAAAGAGAGAGATAGAGAAGATAGATAGATAGAGAGAGAGAGAGAGAGAGAGAGAGAGCAACAGACAGACAGACAGACAGGTAGACAGAGACAGAGAGATAAAGAGAGAGAAGGAGAGAGACGGGGGAGAGAGGGAGAGAGAGAACGAGAGAGAGAGAAAGAGAGAGAGAGAGAGAGAGAGACAGAGAGAGAGAGAGAGAGAGAGAGAGAGAGAGAGAGACACCGAGACAGAGGCACAGAGCGAGAGAGAGAAAGAGAGAAGAGAGAGACAGAGAGAGAGAGACAGACATAACAAGAGACAGAGAGAGACAGAGCAACAGAGAGAGAGAGAGAGAGAGAGAGAGGAGAGAGAGAGGAGAGAGAGAGAGTGAGAGAGGAAATATACAGACAGAGAGACAAACATACACACACACACACACTTACACACACACATACACACCCACCCACACACACACACACACACACACACACACACACACACCACACACACACACACACACACACACCACACACCACACACACACACACGCATGCACACACACTACAAACACCACACAAACACTAACACACTTAAAACGCCATAACCTATAGCCTACCTGATGTTGATGATCAATACGTGTTTCCGCCCAGATTCGCTAGCAGAGGAAAGGACACTTGTTTCAACAATGGAATAAAAGCTCTGGCACTGGATGACCACAAGGCCAGCAATACCTTTTATACCAGCAGCCCGTGCCAGTCCCTCGTTGTTCTCGTTGCTCATTTGCATAACCGCACGCGGAGCACACCCGCTGTCTGCTTTTTAAATTGTATGATAAAGTTTTTGGTACATCGAGGGGTGGAAAGAGACTGATTTTAAGGATTCGTTGGTTGTACTTTCTGTCTCTGTCTGTCTATTGTGTGTGTGTGATGTGTGTGTGTGTGTGTGTGTGTGTGTGTGTGTGTGTGTGTGTGTGTGTGTTTGGTGTGTGTGTGTGTGTGTGTGTGTGTGTGTGTATGTTGTGTTGTGTGTGTGTTGTGTGTGTGTGTGCGTGCGTGTGTCTCTTTCCTCTCTCTTGTCTGTCGGTGTGTATCTGTGTCTCTCTCTGTCTCTCTTTGTCTCTCTGCCTCTGCTCTCTCTCTCTCTCTCTCTTGCTCGCTCTTTCTCAATCTCTCTTTCTATCTTTCTCTCTTTGTCTCTGTCTCTCTCTGTCTGTCTGTCTGTCTCTCTCTCTCTCTCTGTGCGTGTGTGTGTGTGTGTGTGTCTGTCAATCTCTCTCTCTCTCTCTTTCTGTCGTCTCTTTCTTTCTCTCTTTCACACTTATTGGTGAATTCTTCTAAAAACAACAGAAACATTCATCAGTATTATGTTCATCAAAACAAAAGCCAGTCTTATCAGCACAATCTTCTCTAAACAGAAGCCAATCCTATCAATACAATATTTCTCAGTACAAAAGCTGGTTTTATCGGTGCAATCCATATAAAAACAACAGCCAGACTTATCAGTACAATCTGTTACCAACATTAACTTACTAGTTCCATACCCAGACTTTAAACAGAACCTTTGAGAGAAAGATATATACCATTGAGACGAGAGACTCAAAAGACCAGCAGGTTAAACCGAAGAGACATGATAGTTGTTTTGTTATTAAAGCCGTGCTGACTGCAGAAGGACATTTCAGGGCTACATCATCATCATCGTCATCATCATCATCATCATCATCATCATGTTGAGCTTGCTTGGTTATCCATGACACGTTTCTTCCATCCTTCTCTGTCAGACATTGCAATAGGTAGTTCATCATACTGACAGCCCGTATCATCGATCAGTTGGTCGATGAAGGTCTTCTTTGGACGTCCTGGTTTTTGTTTGCCGTGACTGGGTCTCCATAGTAGAACATCCCCCACCAGTTCTTCTTTGCTACGCCAGCAGTGTCCCGCGAAGCGCAGTCTTTGTTGACGTATTGATTTACTGATTGGTGGGATCTTGCCATATAACTCTTTGTTAGTTGGATGTTCTCTCCAGGATTTGTTCAGGGCTACAACTTTCTCAAACCAAACGCAATACATCAATGGGAAAACACTGGAAAAGAAAACTGCATCTATCAATGCATTTGTGCAAATAATCTAAGGATATACCCCTGGCGTTGACTACCCTGTCCAATTTATCCCCAGGGGATTTACGAGAAACAAAAGCTGAACACAAATGTAAACATAACTAATGAAAACATATATAAAATGGGCCTAAAATACTCAAAATATGCTTCTGCACACACAACATTTTCCTAGAGCCAAAAATACGCTTACTACATGTAACCAATTATCAGTTCTGAGAGAAAGCATCAAGACTTATAATAAAACACATACAAGTGAATGGACCAGCAAGGCAGAAAATGATAGGAAGAGAGGATAGAAAGCAAAGGAACAAGGCAGAAACAAAGAGAATGATAGAAAATAGGACATTTTTAGCACCAAACTTTCAGGTGTGAATACTATCTATAATGAAAGAGACCCCGGGTATCCTAATGATGGGGGAGGGGAAGGCAAGACATGATAAGAAATGGAGAGATCAAAGATGAATAAAATAAAATTTAAAAGAGAAAACAATGGAGAGATCCGAGAGATGGTTGAAACAATACTTGTCAACCATTACCTCACTCAACAAGCGGATCAAGTAGTTTGGTCATTTGACCAGAATGCCAGTCTCTTTATATGTTTCAGTTAAACATATGGATGTACATGCGTACATGTGTATGTGTATAATATGTATATGTGTGTATATATGTATATATATGTTTGTGTATGTATATGTATGTGTCTGTGTGTGTGCGTGTGTGTCTCTCTGTGTGTGTATATGTATGTATGTGATTATATGTATATATATATGCAATGTTTGTGTATATATGTGTGTATATATATATGTGTGTGTATGTGTGTGTGTGTGTGTGTGTGTGTGTGTGTGTGTGTATATGTACGTTATATATATGTATATATATATATGTGTATGTATATATATGGATGTACATGTATATGTAGATGTGTGTATACGTGTGTATATATATGTTTGTAGTCGAGTGGTTAGAGCGCTCGTCTGCGGTGCTGAAGGTCGGTGGTTCGAATCCGCTAAACGCTGGTTCGATTTTTCCGGCCTGAAAACTCCCTCTGTCCACCCAGCAGTGAATGGGTACCTGACTTCGGTCGGGGGAGGTTTAAAAAAAAAAGGCGGCGAAAGGAGAGGGATGGGCTCCGCCTTTCATAATGCCGTGCCCTAGACACGGTGAATCTTTAACAGTTCACCGCCCCTACGGTCATATTGACTATGGGACCTTTAACCTTTTTAATATATGTGTGCGTATGTGTATGTTTGTGTGTGTATATGTATATTTATAAGTCTACATATTGCAATGAATGCTTGTTCTTTCTACATTTTGTTAGATATGTTGATTATGCATTGTGTACATTTCAAGATGTTTGTAAGAGCTATATATTTGAAAATAAATAAAAACAAGTTTGAAAAAAAAAAAAAAAAAAGAATGCCAGTCAGCCAGCAAGCACTGCGAACCTACACACACAAGATGCTCAGGCTCCACAGCTAGAGTAAGAGCATGGCAGAGCTGGGTAGGTGGGATAGCGGATGCATTCCACATCTACAACAAAACTACGCCAGGCTTCCCATCTAGCTGGAGACTGAAAGTTTCATCTCCACACATAATCTCACTGGTACAAGCGGGCAGAGAAAATGAAGTAAAGTAAATACAGTTTTCCAAAACAAGTGTGACTGCTCGCATTCAAGCAATCAGGAACAAAACAAAAAAAACAAAAAAACAAAAAACAAAAAAAAAAAACCACGAAAAAAGAATACGAACACGTATTCAATACAACCAGACAAAACAGGCGCAAATTTTTGGCCAACTGGCCTTTGTCAAGCGTAAGATCACAAACAAACAAATACCAGATACAAAAAGTGTGAGAAAATAAATAAACCGACTAAAATGACAACATAATGTGTTTTTGAGTAAATGTGATGTCAGAGCGGAAGTGAAATGAATTCTGTAATTTGAAAAATGTTCATGCCGTGTTAATATTGTTCTATCCTGAAGAGGGTCCAGGGCTAAAATTAAAAGTATGATGCACTAGCTATAAGAGTAGTGTTCGGAATGTAAAGAATCTTACTATTAAATAATACATAGAAAATATAAGCATATGATCGACTGAATAGGAAAATAATATTTTTTATATAATCATTGACCAACTGATCGATGATACGGGCTGTCAGTATGATGAACTACCTACTGCAATGCCTGACAGAGAAGGATGGAAGAAACGTGTCATGGATAGCCGAGCAAGCTCGACATGATGATGATGATTAAAGGCAAGCCTCTCCTTTCTTTCGAAAAACCTCTGTTTTCCTCAAAAACACTGATTCCCCCATGAACCTTGCAGGTTTATCGCTTCATCCGCACAACGAGTACTCTGATCTTCTCCATCAGTTTCCAGAGTTACTTACTCCATGATTTGCTTAATCCATCAATAAACATGGTGTGGAACATCACATCATTACACATGGACCACCAGTCCATGCCCGTGCTCGCCATTTGAATTTAGAGAAGCTGGCCACTGCAAAATCTGAAATTTTGAAGATGGAAAAAATGGGCATCATCCGTCGGTCTAATTCACCATGGTCTTCACCTCTTCATGTGGTTCCCAAAGCGGGAGGTCAATGGCGACCATGTGGCGACTACAGACAACTGAATGCTGCTACCAAAGATAATCGCTGTCCTTTGCCCCATATCCAGGATTTCAACAATATCCTCACGAGGTGCAAAATCTCCACCCAGATTGATGTGGTCAGGGGCTACTATCAAATTCCCATTGCGCCATCTTCCGTTGCAAAAACTGCCATCATCACACCTTTCGGACTCTGGGAGTTTCTTCGTATGCCTTTTGGCCTAAAAAATGCTGCTCAGGCATTCCAACGACTCATGGATTGCATCCTCCGAGACATACCTTTCACTTTTGTCCACATTGATGACATCCTTGTTGCCAGTCGGTCACACAAAGAAAACCTTGAACACCTCAGACAGCTTTTCCAGCTCCTTTCTTCCAACGGACTGGTTATCAACAAAGCCAAGTGTGTTTTCAGTGTTAGTGAGCTGGATTTTCTTGGCCATCGGGTCACTGTTCAAGGGATACGCCCACTTCCAGACCGAGTAGCCTCTCTTCAAGACTGTGCTCCCCCCACTGAGTGCACAGGCCTTCAGAGGTTCCTGGGGATGACGAATTACTACCACCGTTTCATTCCACAGGTTGCTGATGTTCTGTCAAGCTCGCTAAGGCTTGAAGTAGAGGGGAAAGGCAGAGAAACAGACCTATCAACTCTAACACACGTCTTTTCTACTAAATAAGAAAACACTCGAACAAAGTACATCACACAAATTTTATTACAGACAAACTAGACAACATGACGCATCATTCACTCAAATCACATATATAAATACAACACAATAAGGGTGGCACCACACAAAAAACATTTACGTCCATTTCACATCTTCGAACAATGGAATTCACTGAGAAGCATTTTTGCCAAACGTGGCACCTCAAAACCAACACATTTGAAATCTTCAAACAACAGAATTCACTTAAAAGTGTTTTGCCATACGTGGCATCCCAAACCAACACATTTGCAATTTTCACCGACAGAATTCACATAGAAACATAGCCAACTCACACACTCACAGCAACGTTTTAGTCCACACGAAGATTTTGGGTCCGAAGGACGTTCATATACTAGTGTTACCAGTCACAAAGAGTCAATGAAACATACGTGGAATCCTGCGAAGGGCGGCGCCAACGAACGAACCGAGTAGAACGGCTGGGCCGTAGGCTCGTGACGTGGAAGTACTGCCGACCTTGCCGGAAGACGCAGCTTTGGCTTTGGGTGCCCAGCTGGAGCAGAAACAGAGCCAGTCTTAGGTACCTCTCGCTTTCTTCTCTAGAAAACTTTCTGAAACAGAGAAGAAATACATCGCCTTTGACCATGAGCTTCTGGCAGCCTTCAGTGCGATCAATCATTTCGGACATTTTGTGGAGTGACGACCTTTCACACTATACACTGATCACAAGCCATTAGTGTCTGCACTCAGCAGTCAAACTGAACGCTCTCCTCGACAAACGAGACATCTCTCTTACATTGCTGAATTTACCACTGACATCCAGTTCATTACATGCAAGTTTAATGTAGTGGCTGATGCTTTTTTCACGTTTCAGTATCAACTCCAACTCTGAGGAACAGAACTGTTTCTCTGTTGGCAGTTACAGTCAACTTGCTCAAGACCAAATACAGTCTGGTGAAATGGACTCCTGTCGTACAGCTACTAATGGCCTCAAGCTTCAAGACATTCAGTTTGGCACATCAACTGTCCTGCGTGATACATCCAATGGTGTCACACGCCCAGTCTTGCCAAACTCCTGGACTCGTCCAGTTTTTGATCAATTCCATGGACTGTCACATGCAGGTGCACACTCCACACAGCAAGCTGTCACTCAACGCTTCGTGTGGCATGTCATGAAGCGTGACATTCGCAAATAGTGCAAGGAATGTCATGCCTGTCAGTCCTCCAAGATTCATTGACACACACGGGCGCCACTGGTTGAACGCCTGCCTCCAACTGCCAGGTTCTGCAATCTACACGTAAACCTTGTTGGACCTCTGCCAGTCAGTCAAGGCATGACCTACCTGTTCACCATCATTGACCGTTTCACCAGGTGGCCAGAAGCCATTCCTCTTCCTGAAGCCCATGCTTCCACCGGTGCCGCAGCTCTTATACATCACTGGATCGCCAGATTTGCTGTTCCTGAAGACATTACCTCTGATCGCGGAAAGCAGTTCACCTCAGTACTCTGGGCTAAGTGCAATAAACTCTTGGGCATTGAAATTCACACAACCACGGCCTACCATCCACAGGCAAACGGCATGGTTGAAAGTTTCCACCGTCACCTGAAGGCAGCACTCAAAGCACGCACTACCATCCCTGACTGGTTTGCAGAGGTACCTTTTGTCCTTTTGGGGATACGTTCTTCTTGGCGGGTGGACCCTGGATGTTCCCCTGCTGAACTCGTCTACGGCTCAACTCTGCACCTGCCTGGTGAATTTCTTCAACGGCTAGATGCACGCACCATGGAACCAGACTCGATGTATCTCAAACATCTACAGCATGCCATGCGCACTGAGCTACCACCAACTCTAACTTTCCATGGAAGGCAACTTGTCTACATGCCTTCAAATCTAGCCTCCACCGGGTTCGTCTACATCAGACATGATGCTCACCGTCATCCACTCCAACAACCCTATGACGGTACTTATCGCATCATTGACACTAATGACAAGTTCTACACCCTTGAAATCAAGGATCATGCAGAAAAGGTGTGTGTGGATCGT
>JAPXFY010000032.1:11591561-11616561 GCA_030674185.1 Monoplex corrugatus | reverse complement strand
AGAATGTTAAGAGTCCATAGACAGCAAAGAAAAAGGTCTTCAAAGAGGCAAACATAAAACGAACATTAATGAAGAAGATTAGGAGAAAAACAAAATAAACAAAACAACCCATTCATAGGAGAAAGACAAAGATAGATAGAGAGACAGAGAGAGACAGAGACAGAGACAGACAGAAAGAGACAGAGACAGACAGAGAGACAGACATGGACTGACAGAGAGATAAATTCAAAGAAACAGACACAGAGAAAGATTGAAGGAGGATGAGGAGGGAAAAAGGGATGCACACACACACACACACACACACACACACACACACACACACACACACACACACACACACACACACACACACACACACACACACAACACACACACAAGCACATAAACACCCATGAATGAATGCTGGCACACACACATACATACACACACACACACACACCCAAACCATCCACCCATACACCCCCACCTCACCCCCACACACCCCCCAAAACCCAAAACACACATAGACATCCACCCATCCACCCACCCACCCACCTACCCACCCCCACACACCTTACCATAACAATCTTCAGTGAAACACTCGTTCCATTCTTAAACATACTCAGTAGGCCTATTTACGTAACTCTCTCTCTTCTACAAATGTCCAGGTCTTGCTTTTACAATCAAAAACAGTTTGCCCAAATTTAAGTGATAAAGAAAATAATATGAGTGACTGTAGGTGAGATAAGAAAGAGTTGATGAACAGAAGAGTACTGTATTCACCTTAGGACTTGGAGGAACAGAGTTCACATAATCACTAAAACGAGCAAAACACATGTCAGTCTTGACATTTGGCTCTTTTACGGGGTCCACTTAAGAACAACACAAATGCCAGGAGCGTGTGTCCTGACAAATGCGTTTACTTCTCCGTTTTACCTTTTTTTCTCTCTCTCAAAGTGCACCCTGTAGAGGCACATATATTGCTTTCTGTTGGATAACATCTCATTCTTTGTTTTACCATAATGATCTGAGTGATAGGGTTTGCCAAATGATAGGCTAAGAGTTCACCAAAATCAGTTATATACGTTTTATCTTTCTTTGAAGGATTATTAGAACTTAGTGGACGCCTATGTATGCAAGCAGCTCTAAGCTAATCAGAAAAGTACTATCCTAATAACATCAGTTTTACTTATTCGCCCTTACGCCCTTACGTTGTGTGTGTGTGTGTGTGAGTGTGTGTGTGGTGTGTGTGTGTGGTGTGTGTGCGTGCGTGTACGTGGCTGTGTGTGTGTGTGTGTGTGTGTGTGTGTGTGTGTGTGCATGCATGCATAAGGGCGAATAAGTGAGCGAGCACGCGTGTGCATTCGCGTGAGGGGGAGTTAGAGATGGAGACAGATAGATGATAAGGAGATGGAGAGAGAGAGAGAGAGAGAAGAGAGGGGAGAGAGAGAGATCACAAACATTGTCTTGATCCAAATCAGTAGTAGACATAAAAGAATAATTTCTACTGAAAAAAATGTCATTGATTACAGTGACTAATGAAGTAGGCCCTACACAAATATTGTGGCAGAGAAAACTCATTGACGACCAACATTACAGACAGACAGACAGACAAACAGACACACACACACACACACACACACACACACGCGCGCGCGCGCACCACACACACACACACACACACACACCACACACACACACTCACCCACTTATGAATAATGAGAAAAATATAGATACTATATATTAATGCATGCATATACATGTGCTTACTCGTACGAACATAAGAACACACGTAGAATGTGTAAACACAAATATACAGACGCACACGTACATAATACACACAAACATACATACATACACAACATATTTATAAATACAAAAAACACCAACCCAAACACACACACACACACACACACACAACACACACACACACACACACACACACACACACACACACACACACACACACACACGCATGCACACTATATATTCTGGTCAGAGATATTTCGTCAATATTTTCCGACAATTTGTGATAAGCCACTATTGATTCTGATACCACGGTACTTGACTAAAGTACGTACCTAATTGTGTATTGACATGCTCCAGTCAATTGTAATTTTGTTTGAACTTTCTTATGAATGTTACGATACATGTACAGGCAGAAGCACAGACACACAGACTCACGCAAATGCATACACACACGTTCACAAAAACACACATACACACACTCACACACATATAAACATAAACACGCGCACATCATGCACGCACACGCAACGTACACAAAACAGACAACACACAAACACACACACACACACACACACACACACACACACACACACACATGCACACACACCAACACACACACACACACACCACAAACACACACACACACACACACACACCAACACACACTCACACACCACACACACACACACACACACAAACACACACATACACACACACACACACTCACACACAAACACACACACAAACACACACACACTCAACACACACACACACACACACACACAGACACACACACATGCACACACACCAACAATAACACATAAAAAAGCCTGTGACTTTCCAGTCAAATATGAGTGATAAGATTTGGAAGTGAAAAGAAAAAAACAAGGAGTAAATGGAACAAAAATGAAATCAAAGCAGTGAGTATATATAAAGATATGAATTGCTTTGTAGACAGCCTAGAATGTAGATACATCTGAACTATTTTATGGATAACCTAGAGTGTACATACATCTGAACTACTGTGTGGATAGCCTGAATTGTGAATACATCTGAACTGCTTTGTGGATAGACTAGCGTATAGATACATCTGAACCACTTCGTGGATAGTCTAGAGAACAAAAACGTCTGAACTGCTTTGTGGGTAATGGGTAGCCTAAAATGTAAATGTATCTGAACTGCTTTGTAGGTAGCCTAAAATGTAAACGTATCTGAACTGCTTTGTGGATAACCTAGAGTATAGATACATCTGAACTACATTCTCGATAGTGTAGGGTACAAATAGGAATAAGCTGTTTTGTGGATAGCCTAGAATATCGATAATCTTAACTACTGTCTGGATAGTCTAGGGTGTAAATAGATATGAACTGTTTTGTGGATAGCCTAAATATAACCTGCTTTGCAGATAGCCAACAATACACGTAGATCCGAAATCATTTGAAGACATCCTATTGAGAACATCAGTTTCAATTCGAGAGCAAATATTCACTTTTGAGTCTTATAGTAGTCCCTAACGAGTAGACTGTCACATTCTGAAGGTGCTCTTTAAATTCTTTCTGTGTGTGTGACGTAGCCTCAACATGTGTTGTGTTGCTTGTGCATCTTATGTCAGGTCAGAGGTTATCATCTGTTAATAGTATGTAACCAAGTAGTATCTGCTATGCGTGTGGAGAGAGTTAACCTAAGAAAAAAACATTAAATCTGAAAAGAGATTGGCTCCGCCAGGTTTGACATTCCCAAGACAACTGCACGAAAGAAAAAAATTATCATACAGACACCATACTCCATCAGTCATTGTCCTCGTTATCAACGACAACACTATACATCGACTTCTACCAAGGTGGACGCGAAAAATGTTCCACTGGGGGAAAATGAAAGAACATATGTCAAAGTAATCACAATCGCCACCTGGAACGTCAGAACATTCAGGAAGGTTTGAAAAAGAAAGAACCAGCCCATCACATGGACAGATACTGATGGCGCGTTCTGAGCCTCTACAAAGTTAGATGGAAGAACAACTCATAAGTACAGACAAAACAAGGGCTTGAAGAAGACCTTGAAGTCCTCACAAACAATTTCATTAAATGATAACTGACTACAGCAACAGAAGTTTAAGGGATAAGCCAATTGACATTCAAGTCATGAAACGCAAGTCATTTCGTAGAATTGAGAGACACTAGATGGAGAGTAAAACTACAAAAGAAAGTTGAAAAACGAAAAGAAAAATAGAGAATGATGAACATAAGGATAATCAAGAAATAAGTATCTCTAGGGAAAGTTGGACTGAGTAACGTTGTGAAGACATTGAGAAAAATCGTGACCAAAACGGCACAGAGAAAACTGTTAAATTTGTGAAAGATTACCAAACAAAAGAAAAAAGAAAAAAAAAATATCTGGAACACAGGTGTGTGGACCACGTCATGGACCCACCAGTAATCATCAACTTTCAAAAGAAAGAAAATGGTCAACACTGCCAGAATTGCCTCACTATCAGTTTGATCAGCCATGCCAGCAAAGTAATGAAATAAACATTCTGAATATATTACAGCTGTAAGCAGATACAATTATTGCAGAAGAACAGAACGAATCGCACAGGGCAGAAAACCATCCATCAGGTCTTCAATGTGCTCATCATTTCTGAAAAAAATACTTCAAACACCAAAAAGGGGTTCCACCACATTTTTTCCCTAGACTTCATGAAGGCGTTTGACAGAGTTTGGCAGGACGCATTATAAACCACACTAAGAAATTTCACATCAGATCAAAGCCAGTCAACATCATCCAGCAAGTATACTCCAAAATAGCCAGTGTGGTACACAAACACATAATGTTTTAACTTAAGCCAGAGTAATCTTCTGTCCCTCACTATTTACATGTACAACATATCACTATAACGCATCTTGACTGATGTAATTTGATAACATGTCATCACAAATCAACATTGCAGTTGAACCATTAACGAACGTTTGCTTCACAGATGAGTCTGGCTGGCATTAGTAAGAACTCATCAAACTTGTCAAAAGACAAGATGAAACACCAAGAATATATGGCACGGAAATCAGCACTGAGAAAACAAATTGATGGCAGCTACATTATCGTCATCATTTCCGATACAACTCTCCATGGACTGGAGTTTGGAAAATTGTCAACAACTCACTTACGTGGGATCCATCATTAGCAATGAGGGTTTCATCATCATCAAGTGCCCTGCCGCATGGCGTTGGCGATCATGGCCCTCCATATGTATCTGTCCCTGGCTGCCACAAGCACATCTTCCACCCTCTCTATCTTCAGCCACCCTGCAAGTCCGTCCAGTATTTTCTCCCTGGGTCAACCAGGTATTCTTTTTCCCTTCACCTTTCCTGTTGTGACCAAGTGCTCTAATTCCCATTTCCTCATAAAATTGCCAATAAATGTTGCCTGTCTTTTCCTAATCTTCCCACTGAATGAACTTCTTGTGTCTGCATCCATGAGGACTGTCTCGTTGGTTTTTTTTGTTGCTGTCCATGGAACTCTGCACATTCTTCTTAGAAACCACATGTCGGCTACCTCGACTTTGTTCTGGCTTTCCTTGTTGACTGTCCACGCCTCAAAACCATATAACTTATCAACATGTCTCAAGGTCATACCGTTTGCTGTTATTTTGCATGACGGGATTTCATGGTTTTTACTGATTACTATGAATTCAGTCTTCTTGCTATTTAGGTCCAACTCTATATTTTTACTTTCTATTTCTATTACATTGAAAAGGTCTTTAGGTCCTTTTCATTTTCTGCGATAAGAACGGTGTCATCTGCGTAACGAATGTTGTTTAATCATTTTTCCTCTAATTTAAATCCAGGGTATTCTTCTAGGTTTCTCAATGAGGGGTTTAAACTAGAAATTCACTCGAGGCAGTAAAGTCAATTTTAGCACTTTTCAGGAAAGACAAAGGGCTCTTCATGAAACAAAATACAAGCTCTCACGTGAAGTGGTATATTCCAGGTTCGTGAATACACGTACGACATGGACTCTCACATCAGAGGGGAAAGACCATCCATGCCATGGACATGAAGTGTTATCGCAACAAACTGAACATCAAATATACTGATAATTATCACAAATGAAGAAATGCGTCAAACCATCACATACTTACACACACACACACACACACACACACACACACACACACACACACACACACACACACACACACACACACACACACACACACACACACACACACACACACATACACAGAACACTACGTCAGTGTGGCCATGCAACAAGATCCAGTGGCTTGCTAAATCAATCCTCCAGGGAACTTTTGATAGAGGGTTATGGAGGGGAATAAAACAAACAAACAAGTAAGCAAACAAACAAACAAACAAACAAACAAACGAACGAACAAACAAACAAACAACAAACAAACAAACAAACAAACAAACAAACAAACAAACAAACAAAAAGACAACGGACTGAAAACATTGTAGAACATACAGAAAAATCATTTGTTAGACTCAGTCTTGGGCACACCTCCAACAGACTTAGAGGGATCTTGTGAACAGTTGTTTATTTTGCCGTCGCAGTGACTCTTCATGAGATTAAAGGAAAAGTATAGGAAGCAACTCACCAGGAGGCATGGCAATAACCGAAATGTGTTCAAAAGATCCAACAAAGTTGATCTCGTGAAATATTGGTTCCAGTCTTAAAGTGTTATAGATTTCTGCCCATTGTTCCATGGCAGATGTTCAGAAAAAGCAGAAAACCAGGAAATATTTTTAAGTATATTTCAGAATGCAAATTAATTTTTCTTGAGCTATTGCTGATTTAGGTACGGCGGGTTTGCACAAAATTCTGAAACTGTGGCATATCATATAAAGTGTTAATGTACCTAGTTCATCTGTTTTTGCACAATTTGTTGATGCATAATTTTGTACGCTGTCAAACTTGCCAGGTTTTGCATGATGTGACCGCGATAGCAAGAATTAATTTCAATACAGTTAAGTCTGAGTACGTTCAAGAACGAGGTGGTAGAGACCAACTTTTTCTCAGTGACAGCATTGCGAAGGCAGTGTTGAACTCCTTTTTCTCACTGCTTTTCCTTCCCAAACTTGAAAGGGGTGGGTAGCCATTTGTAGCCAGGTGAACTGGAGGCTGAATGGGCAATGTTTTTTCTTGGGCCAATATAGAACCTGTGCAAAACTGTGCAGCATGTTGGAAGACAGACAGTTAACCAGACAAAAGCTTTAGTGTAAACAGGCCTGGATACCTCTGAAACACATATTGTGATTGCTTCATGACTACGAAACAGTCTTTTAGAAAACAGACCCAACCATAAAGATAGTTGCTATGTGAGATACAAATTTCATAGTATATCTTTGAGATGGAGGAGAGCTGGAACCTGGTCTGAATCTCTATCATTTTTCAATATTTTGTAGAAGTTGTGATGTGTAAAGACCTTCAACAGTTTCAAGCAACACATAATTAATGGTTATAACAAAAAAACCAAAGTAAGCGAAATAAAACACGAATCTTCAGAACAGTATATGACTACAACCAACCGATCTTTCGGGCACACCACCATGAACGGTTCAGACTGTATAGTTCTACAGGCCCAGGAGTTCATCCCTTGGAACAATTCAGACAACATCATCAGCTTCTCTGCGAAAGATACTGTGAGGAAATTGAAAATTTTGGTACTTATGCCCATCTTCTTTCTGATCAGCGTGCCTGCCAATATCATCAACATGGTGGTGTTCTACAAACACGGGTTGAAGGAACGCATCAACGTGTGTCTGTTTGCTCTGTCGCTGGCTGATGGTCTGTATCTTGTCGTTAACTTGCTGACCGAAGGAGAGCAGCTTGTCCTTCACATCACCACTAAGGAAATGTCAGTATGGATATTGTCTTTTTAGTTTGGATCCATCTATCTGGCTGTACAGCCTCTCTCTCTCTCTCTCTCTCTCTCTCTCTCTCTCTCTCTCTCTCTCTCTCTCTCATTAAATGCGACCAGTAGATAGACAATCATTAATATATATATAATGTATATACATAATAATAATATAATATATATATATATATATATATATATATATATATATATCGTACTTCAATGATCAATAGTGCGAGAATTTGTTTTCTTTTTAATGGTGTCAACTTTACCTTGCCACCACCGAATTCTTAGATAAAAAGCTAATACTGAGACCAATGAAGCTTTATTTGAAAAAACTCATAACAAAGGAAAAGATAGTAAATGGCGTCAGACGACTGATAACAGAAAAAAGTCCAGAAGCCGATAGGGTTTTAGGGGAAGTGTTGAAATTAGGCAGTGAAACAGTAATGACATTGTTTGGTAAATAGTTTCAGAAATTATTGACAAGGACATTTTTCTGAACGAATGTGGCAAATCTTTTATTGTTTTTACATATGGAAATGATGTCAAAATGGTTGATGTGACGCGTCTAGTTTCTTGGCTAGTGACTGCATGCTTGTCAACTTTTACTTTCGGCCTGCGCCTCTGGCTAGCGCTGCTGCTTGCAGTTCTGCATAAAGGAGAGCAGAGAGAGTAAGTCTCTCTTTGTATGTACATAGTATCTCCACCAGCAAGCCCTGCTTTGGATGTTGTGACAGTGAGCAATAGTCGATAAAGTTGAGAATTTCAAAAAACGAAGTTATGAAGAAATCTCTAGAGTTGAAAATAAAAGCAAAAAAGAACTGCATGACAAAAGAAATTGTAAGCTTTTTTTTCTATAAACACTTTTTGAATTTGTTTTGTTTACAACAAACCCACAACAAACAAGCAATGTGGTGACAAAACATTATCTCGACTCTTAAACATATGACACATTGTTGACAGATGAACACCATAACAATGTCCGAATATGCATAATAGTATGCTATACAGTAGATGTTTAGAAATGAATATATCAAAATCCGAGCACATGTCAACATTTTGCAAATGATATCTACTTGCTGTACGATCATCAAACATCCATGAACATTGTGGTAACAACAATTATATCAGTTTATACATATAAGACAAGACTTAGTGGAAAAACTGAGTAACTACACCCTCGCTCATGATGAACTCCTTGTGTCATATGATGTCTCTGCCCTATTTACCAGCGTACCAGTGAAAGAAAGCATAGAGATCATACGCCGAAGGTTACAAAACGACCAAACCCTCCACCAACGTACATCTCTCACAGTGGACGACGTATGTGAACTCTTGTCCTGCTGCCTCACCACCACCTACTTCACCTTCCAAGGTGAATTCTACCAACAAAAAGAAGGAGCAGCCATGGGCTCCCCAGTAAGCCCAATAGTAGCCAACCTGTTCATGGAGGATTTTGAAGAGAAAGCATTGGCTTCTTTCCACTCCCCACCACGATACTGGGGGCGCTACGTAGACGACACCATGACTATCCTCCCCCAGCAACTGGTCGAACAGTTCACAGAACATCTGAACAACCAACACCCAGCCATCAAATTCACGAGGGAAGTGGAACAGAACAACTCCATAGCCATGCTGGACACCCTCATCACCAGAACTGATGGCATTCTATCCTTCTCGGTCTACCGTAAACCAACTCATACGGACCAATATTTACAGTTCGACAGCCACCAGCCCCTTGAACACAAACTGGGAGTGATTCGAACCCTTACCCACAGAGCTAACACCATATGCAGTACCCAAGAGGCAAAAGACAAGGAGACAAACCACCTGAAAAAAGTGCTCACCATCTCGGGCTACAAAAAGTGGGCCTGGAACAGCCCGGGAGGCAGGAAATCCAACACCGCATCCCAACAGCCAGTGAAACAACACCAGCGCAAGGGACACATCACCATCCCATACGTAGGAGGTGTGAGTGACGCTCTGTCCAGAAAGATCAGAAAACTGGGGGTGGCTGTACATTCCAAACCTTCCAACACCATACGCAGCCAGCTGGTCACCCCCAAGGACAAAACCAGCAAACTCGACAAAGCTGGCATTATATACAGAATAGACTGCCAGGACTGTAACCAACATTATGTCGGTGAAACTGAACGCCCCCTTCAGAAGAGACTAACAGAACACAAGAGGGACTCTTCTCCAGTAGGAGCTCACCTACACGCCGAAAAACATCAATTCAGTGCGGACAATGTCAACATCCTGGACAGAGAAAATAAGTGGTTCCAGCGAGGAGTCAAGGAGGCCATCTACATCGCAGCCACCAACCCCCCGCTCAACAGGGACCGGGGCCGTTACACCCTGCCCCCGGTGTACCATTCTCTGATTCGATCTCGTGAACTGGGTTCATCCCATGTTCGCGAGATCTGAGTAGAGATTCACGCAGACAGCATTAGAGCGCTGACGAAGATGGCGAGAACGCCATCGAAAGCTACGGAACTGTGAGTAGCGATTTTTACACTGTTGGGAGACCTTGTTCTTCAAAATTGGTAGCATTAAGACAAGACTTGTTTACATACGAGCAACCTATAACACGCAAAGCATATGAGAGTGTTTTATTTTGTAAGAAATTGTCATCTCACCAATTGGCAGATGCACATTAGAAATAATTAGTAGAACTGGCCAAGCTAAAAGAGCATTGAAGAAAATGAAAAGCATTCTTGCTAACAAATGCCTATCAAATAACATCAGGAATAAAATTCTTCAGTGTCATATATGACCAATAGTGTTGTATAGATGCGAAGCGTGGACAGGCAACACCCAAAGATAAAACAAAATTGATGCAGCCGAAATATTGTTTCAGAGACAGTTTTGAAGGAGGCAAACATACACACACACACACACACACACACACACACACACACACACACACACACACACACACACACACACACACACACACACACACACACACACACACACACACACACACACTCTCTCTCTCTCTATCTCTCTCACACACACATACACACACACAAGCCCATTAATCAAGAAGATTAGGAAAAGGCAAGCAACTCTTATAGGACATTTTATGATGCAAGATAAATTTGAGCACCTAGTAAATACGAGAAAGCAAAAAAAAAGCATCAGGTAGATACAGGGTGAAATATTGGATGGTTTTATGGAGTGGAAGAAGAGAGAAAAGGTGGGGGATGTACTTGCTGTGATAAAAGATAGATTGGTGTAAAGGGCCATGATCGCCAATGCCATATGGCAGGGCACATGATGATGATATACCAAACAAACAAACGAACAATAAAAACAAAAACAAAAACAAAACAAAAACAAAAAAACAACAACCGGAGATTAACTCTAATTAGTAATAGAAAAAACAAGATTTATGCACATAGTGAACAGAAGGTTGACAACATGAGGAAAAAATAGATATAATTATTGAGGGATATACTGGATTTTACGCAGTCTATTCATTCATATCGTTCCCTACGCATAAAACGGAGGTCCAAAATTCAAAATTGAGAAGGCTTTCAACTCTGCAAACATATATTTGTATAGGTGAATAGCACTATGCTATGGACAGTAATTTGAAAGGCTGATACAAATGGAGAATTATAGACATGCTTTTCCCAATATGTAGTTAAGTGCTGTTTTTGTTTTCATGATGTGTTTCAACGTTAATTTCTTAATGTGTCCTCGTTGCTTAATTTAAAAAGCCTGTTAGGGTCCCTCTGTTCTCCATCTCTATCAATCCAGGTGTGGGGTTAGTCACCCAGGGCCAAGCAACAAAAGGTAGCATCATATTACATGGTTACCAATAACAGACCAGTGGCCTGTCCTGACACAGATGTTAAAGCAAGGATGTTTACTTATCCCTATGATGTTTTCTCTCTTCGTAAATGAATTGTCAGTGGAACTGTCAAAAGCTGGAAAGCATATCACTGAACACACAGATAAAATAAATATTCCATTGTTATTTGCTGATGATGTGGTACTTTTTCAGACTATATTACGGTATTTCAAACAAAACTGATACAGTCAGTCAGAATTGTTCCAATAAGCAAACCAATAAAAGCAGTTAGAATTTCTCCATCAGTTAATCTTACAAAACAGCTGCAATGGTGTTTCAAAGGGTAGACATGCCACAATCAATTGTAATTCAAAGGATAATAGTTTTTATGGCTCAGATGAAGTGATAGTGACTAGTTCATAAAAGTACATTGACATTGACATGATTTTTATGACAACAATTTGTCTCAATGTAGCTTTGTCAGATGTATGCTAAAAAGGTAAAAGAGGAACTTATGAAATACTAAATGTCATTATATAGAATCAAAGTGACTAATCCATCAACATTGTTTATATTATTTGATACCCAGCCTATCTTGCCATATGCGTCTGAAATTTGAGCATAGATAAAAAATTCAGATTTGGAAAGTCCACACTTTCATATTAATACGAAAGTGGACTTTCCAAATCTGAAATTTGCCACGTGCCTCAGATATTTTCATTTAAGGAAAAACTGGAAAACATCTGCTTTATATAAAACGTGTACTAAAATGAAAATACTTGTTTAAACTTACTACATTATCAATAGCAAGACTATGCACATGAAATGTTATTTTACAAGATAGTCTCGAAAAGTTATCTGGGCTTCTCGAAGAAAGAAGAAATTACTGCAAAATGAATTAAGTATGGTCTAGCATTGGTTTGGAAAATCATATTCCTAATTTCAATACCGTCTCATTAGTAATTTTAAACAAAACTGTCATTCAGATACGTCAAGCAACGGAAAATGCACATGTTCCTGTTCCTTTTAAGAGATATTCCAAGCTGGAAAACATCTTGTGGGCAATACAAATAAATTCCTGACAGATGCTGTTACAAAGATTACTTCCAGGGTTTGTGGTTTTAAAAGTACATTCAGTGGGTTTTTTTCAATACAAAATATTGAAAAATATATCCTGAATGTTTTATAAAGATAACAGGGAAGAAGAAAACCATTTTCTTAATGCGTTGTTTGCGCTAGTATTCGTCCCAAATATGTATTTTTGCATGTTTTCACCAGGAAGATATGAACGCAATTTTTGTTTTGTTTTAATAAGAGCAACTGATTATATCAATATTTTTCTTCTGGATGAATTTAACCTCTGGAGTTTGAAACATTGAATATTCAAGTTTAGTCAACAACATATTTAGGGGTCATTGACTTACATGACCACCGTTTTAAAATGTTCGTTGTATATAGTAAATTGTGATTCAAATATCTCACTGCACCTTTCCATGGTTACTTACAGTTACATCATTTCATGCAATTTACCTCTAAGTTGACTGATATACTCAGATTTAATTTCACAGATATTCTCTCTAAACACAACCAAAATGAAATGATAGCCCATCTCATTTTTGTCAGCTGTCATCGCTGTGTCTTGTAGATATGGCCCTGTGATAGAATGGATCACAAACCATCATCTGATGGGGTTTTATGGGTTCTCCTGGGTCTCTCAGTGTCTGTCAGCCATTGTGGCAAGTGAACGATGTTTCTGCATCCTACGACCTCTCAAGTCTAAAACAGTACTTCATGTTTCCACCATGACTGCAATTATAGTCGCAGTGTTTGTAGTGGTGGTCGGACTGCGGTTCATTGCAATCACCCGCTATTACATCGTCTGTGCCTATGATCCAGTTAGTGACAAGATCATCAGAACAGTCATCGGGGGACAGTTTTACTATGACAACCAGCAGCTGATAGATTTTCTGGACATTTTCGTGTTTGGCTTGGGGATTCCATGGGTGATGATTGCCATGGTGATAACGACGACAGTGATGACAGTTATCAAATTACGTCAGGCTGCAGAATGGCGGGAAGGTATATCCTCCGTAAAGGATACTGTGTCTGCACGAGACATTTGCTTTGACCCGGATGTTGGTTGGGAACTCCATTTTCTTTGTGGTGTGTGTTTTCCCCGCGGGTTTATTCAGGTGAGCGGTTTTTTTGTATTGGTATTTCAGATTTATTTTCCGTATAAACAGTATAACCAATTACAGTTTCAGTTACTCAGCAGTAAACTCCATACGCACTGACGTCAGAAATGCTATAAAAAGGATCAGATCCAAAATGATCATGGCATAAGGCGTAACTGTATATTGAAGTCGAACATGTTGGAAAGATCTCGAGGTCTTACTTACTATAGAGTGTGCATATGTCTGCGTACGTGTATGCGTGTGTGTGTGTGTGTTGTGTGTGTGTGTGTGTGTGTGTGTGTGTGTGTATGTGTGTGCATGTGCGTGTGAGTGTGTTTGTGTGTGTGTGATGCAATATTCAGGTCAGTGTTTGTATGACTTGCATTTGTTGTCAATTTTACATAGAATCCTGAGCAGCATTTAAATGCTGGAGGGATCTGTAACACACGATAACTTAATGGCTACCTGGCTGAACCTGGCTCTCAGTTACAAAAAAGGCTGCTTACTGCGTAGCTTTCATCGGCAATCCAGCCGACTTCTTCAGCACAACTGCTGGGTTGAGAACTGGCTTCAGTGCGCACCGCCGTGAGCGAACTCACGACAGTGCGACTGAATAAGTGAGGAGTACACAGATGGCAGGTTGTGTCAGCCCTGGTCATGGTTGAGGGTGGGTTTCCTTGCGGCGATGTAAACTGCCTCCTTTAATCCCCTCTGGAACATGATAACTTGTCTTCCTTTATCTCGCATGAGCAGTTTAGTTGAATATTATGGAATCACCCGATCTTTGTGACACTGGATTTTTTTCTGTAATTTCTTCAATGAGCATTCATCGCATTCAGGTAGTTCCTTATATACTCTGCCCCTATCTCTCAGCAGGTATCTTGAAGACTTCTTGAACCTGCGCAAAATGTTATGAGCATGCAAAGTCTTGAATAGAGAGGGGACCAGGATATATGAAACATCGGCACCACTAGAATGGCTAGAGCATTAATATGGACAACAAACAAGCCAACGTATTTTACGGGATGGGACTAAATTCAAAACATTAAACACTGAGTCCATGGATCTATCAAAAACGTTTCGAAACCACGTATAAAAATGGTACAAAAATACTGTGGTCCATCTGTGAATGAAAATCACGTATCGAGTGTTTCCATCAAGGCGATTTAAAACCAGGGTATGATCACAAAGTGAATCTTAGAGCGTCCTAAGTGTGTTTATCGATAAACATTTCCTTAAAGGAAAAAAAAATCAACTGGCATTGGTTTAATTTCGTTCTGAGTGTACACGGGCAGAACTCCTATTTTCTAAGTTTGCTTAGGACCGAAGCAAACTTTCCTAAGCTCACAATCTAAGATCGGTTGTGCAATCATGCCCAGCTGAGCTACCAGGGCCACTAAATGGGGGTGGTCCACGTTGTGATCGAACCCATGACCTTTGCATTGTCAGCAAATGACTCCATCTACACCAATATGTAACTGAATATGATATATCACTGTTTCAGGATGTCACTGTTGTTTTTGCCAGAGATGAGCACAGGACGACGACATCACAACATGTTTCTGTCAGGAGTGTGGGTGTGCAATGTCTTGTCCTACATCAACTCCACTTTCAACATCGTGGTCTACTACACCATGGGCTCCCGCTACAGGCACACTGTCCGTACTCTGCTGTGCAGAAAGAGAACCTGCGATACCTCCAGTAACATAATCGTTGCTAGTCAAAACACGATGTGTTCAGCAAAATGAAGTTATAGATAATTTGTACTTGTATGAGTTACTTACCGTTGCCATGTAAAACGAGCTTAAGCACAGCGACTTATTTCAGATTGATCAACACGAAAATCGTTTCACAGCCTTGCCATAAAAAAGAACAAATATTTCTCTTTTTCAAAGTCTCTAGGCTGGTTATGCTGTTTCAAATATTTTGAGGGGCGAAAAATAACATAAGATGTGCTCCCATCAGGGCACAGTAAATGTATTCTGACGATATTGAATGCTCCATATTATTACAAACAGTAAATGTATTCTGACGATATCGAATGCTCCATATTATTACAAACAGTAAATGTATTCTGACGATATTGAATGCTCCATATTATTACAAACAGTAAATGTATTCTGACGATATTGAATGCTCCATATTATTACAAACAGTAAATGTATTCTGACGATATTGAATGCTCCATATTATTACAAACAGTAAATGTATTCTGACGATATTGAATGCTCCATATTATTACAAACTAATTGAAATAAACTTTGAATCGACATCAGAGGGTTTCCTGTAGAATACTTAGAGGGCACATTATATTAGTTAGAAAACATACAAATGGCGAATGGCTTTATTTTAGAAATCGTTATGTGAAGCAATAAAGATTTTTCTCAGGTCTGATTAAGTTACAGTGCAAAATAATAATAGTTCATTTAGTGTATAGATAGGCCAGAACAAGCCTGGACAATTTTTAGATGTGATCACGCAAATGATGAGTGGAAAATGCAAAATACTCAAAGTCGATAAAATTGGCCAATACAGTTTATATGTGGAAGGGGGGTTATGATATCCGGTGACTTAACGTTCCTTTTGCTGGACCAAGTCACAATTATGTGACAACTCCCATGGGGCGATTGGAAACAAGTGAGCTCAAAGATGAAGGTCGTATGTCGTCTTTTACATCATCGTGCAATTTTTCTTTTAATGTGTGTCATATGAATCATCTGTATTAGAGCCAGAATTTCATTCAGTTTGCTAAATCAGTAAGATAATGATAATGATATTATAATGATAATAATATAACAACATAATAATATCAGTAGTTTAATGATGATAATGGTAATAATAATACGAAGAACAACAGCAACAAGAACAATAATGATAATAATAATATAATGATAAATAATAATAATATAATAATAATAATAATAATAATAATATAATAATAATAAAAGAAATATGAGAAGAGAAGAAAGAAGAAGAAGAAGAAGAAGAAGAAGAAGAACAAGAAGAACAAGAAGAAAAGAACAAGAAGAACAAGAAGAACAAGAAGAAGAAGAACAAGAAAGAAGAACAAAACAAGAACAAGAACAAGAACAAGAACAAAAAGAGAAAAATGAAAATAACAAGAAGAAGAAGAAAGAAGCAGAAGAAGAAGAAGAAAAAAGAAAAAGAAGAAGAAGAAGGAGAAGGAGGAGGAGGAGGAAAGAGAAGAAGAAGAAGAAGAAAGAAGAAGAAGAAGAAGAAGAAAGAAGAAGAAGAAGAAGAAGAAGAAGAAGAAGAAGAAGAAGAAGAAGAGAGAAGAAGAAGAAGAAGAAAACAAAACAACAACAACAACAACAAATAAACAAAAGAAAAAGAAGAAGAAAAAGAAAAGAAGAAGAAGAAGAAGAAGAAGAACAAGAAGAAGAACAAGAAGAAGAACAAGAACAATAACAAGAAAAGAACAAGAACAAAAAGAGAAATAATGAAAATAACAAGAAGAAGAAGAAGAAGAAGCAGAAGAAGAAGAAGAAAAAGAAAAAGAAGAAGAGAAGGAGAAGGAGGAGGAGGAAGAGAGAAGAAGAAGAAGAAAGAAGAAGAAGAAGAAGAAGAAGAAGAAGAAGAAGAAGAAGAAGAAGAAGAAAAGAAGAAGAAAAGAAGAAGAAGAAGAAAAGAAGAAAAGAAAGAAAAAAAAAGAAAAGAAAGACAAGAAGAAAAACGACAAACAAGAACAGAACAAAAGAGAAGAAGAAAAAACAAGAAGAAGAAAAGAAGAAGCAGAAGAAGAAGAAAAAGAACAAGAACAAAAGATAAAATAAAAAGATAATAAAAATAAAAAAAAAAAAATAAGAAAAAGAAAGAAGAAGAAGAAGAAGAAGAAGAAGAAGAAAAAGAAAGAAGAAGAAGAAGAAAAGAAGAAGAAGAAGAAGAAAAAAAGAAAAAAAAAAAAAAAAGAAGAAAAGAAAAAAAGAAGAAAAAAAGAAGAAG
This sequence comes from Monoplex corrugatus, assembly GCA_030674185.1. Taxonomy (NCBI): domain Eukaryota; kingdom Metazoa; phylum Mollusca; class Gastropoda; order Littorinimorpha; family Ranellidae; genus Monoplex; species Monoplex corrugatus. The sequence goes on along the minus strand of JAPXFY010000032.1, from coordinate 11,599,019 downwards.
AAAAGAAAAAGAAGAAGAAGAGAAGAAGAAAAAAGAAGAAGAACAAGAAAAGAAAAGAAGAAAGAAAAAGAAGAAGAAGAAGAAGAAAAGAAAAGAAAAGAAGAAGAAGAAAGAAAAAAAGAAGAAGAAGAAGAAGAAGAAGAAGAAGAGAAGAAGAAAGAAGAAGAAGAAGAAAGAAAAGAAGAAGAAGAAAGAAGAAAGAAAGAAAGAAGAGAAGAAGATGAAGAAGAAGAAGAAGAAGAAAGAAGAAAGAAGAAGAAGAAGAAGAAAGAAGAAAGAAGAAGAAGAAGAAGAAGAAGAAGAAGAAGAAGAAGAAGAAGAAGAAGAAGAAGAAGAAGAAGAAGAAGAAGAAGAGAAGGAAGAAGAAGAGAAGAAAAGAAGAAAAAAGAAGAAAAGAAGAAGAAGAAGAAGAAGAAGAAGAAGAAGAAGAAAGAAGAAGAAGAAGAAGAAGAAGAAGAAGAAGAAGAAGAAAAGAAGAAGAAAAGAAAGAAAAAAGAAGAAAAAAGAAGAAAAGAAACAGGAAACAAAAAAAAAAAAAGAAAAAAGAAGAACAGCCATGACTCTACTGGTATAGTACATCATCTTACAAAGACAGACAGACACAAAGCAAACACATATCAACCATCATAACGACGAGAGGGACGCACAACAAGACATAAAATATAAGGAAGCAATAAATGTGGATGAAAACATCTACTTACAAGTGTCGCTCATTAATGCAAGGACGACTGTAAATGACTGATAACAAGTTGAAATTAAACTCTTTTAAAAGTGCAATGCATTGTGACAGGCCAGACTTAAAATTTAGGACAATCCTAATTCTTCAAGATCCTGCTTTCAGTCAAGTGAACTCTACAATCTTTGCCTTAGTGCTGATTTTGATTTACGCTTGGGTAAACCAGGATTGTTCCTATTCCATATTCACCCTGTGATAAATACACCTCTCTCTCTCTCTCTCTCTCTCTCTCTCTCCCTCTCCCTCTCTCTCTGCCTCTCTTTCTCGCTCACTCACTCACACACACACCCTCTCTCTCTCACTCTCTCTCTCTCTCTCTCTCTCCTGCACATATAACTAGAAACAAAGAGACACTGACAGATTGACAGAGAAAGAGACAGCAAGACAGAGAAAGAGAGTGAGTGTGTGAGAGAGAGAGGGAGAGAGAGAGAGAGAACACAGACAGACAGACAGACAGGACAGACAAAGAGATACAAAGAGAGCCAGAGACAGAAATAGAGATAAATAGAGATGTCTGTACACACTAATGAAGCGCATGCACACATGCGTGGACAATGTATAAATATATACACTCAAACACTCAATAAGTCACACACACACACACAAACACGCACACACACACACACACACACACACACACACACACACACACACACACGCACGCACTCACACACACACACACACACACACACACACACACACACACACACACACACACACACCACACACACACGCCCCACACACACACACACACACACACACACACACACACACACACACACACACATACACACACACACACACACTGATGACGAATTCAACTGAATATACAGCAATGGATGCTGTTGTCGTTCTCTGATTCTCAGTATGTTTGTTGATGTGGTCGTTCTGGGTATGTTTGTTGATGTGGTCGTTCTAGGTTACATCTTTAAGACATCGAAGTGTCAGATGGTTTTCAGTTACTCCATTATGAACATGTGTTTCACTGAAGATAGGAACAATGTCAGGAAGATTGATGTTTCACTATCGCGTTAGGTCAATTCCATATGCGCTCCAGTTTAAATCTGGATGACTCCTTGAGCCTGCACAGCACCCTATGTGCTGGCAATGTCTTGAAATGGTTGAAGGATGGGTGGAACCTACAAAACACTAAGCAGGCATCACCAGAACTATTAGAGCATTAAGATGGGCAGCGAACAGATCAATGTTGATGTTACAGACTGGGACTGATTTGCAAGATATCACATTCTGAGACCATGGCTCTATCAACAAAGCCCACTGGCCTGTATAAGAATGATGTCTGAACACATTTCCAGTCTGTGTCATTTCACAAAAGGGTTTTACTCTGTTTAACAAAAAGGACCATTACAATGCCTTGCCAGGAACACATAATGTACAGTCAATGGATATCAGCTGTGCTAACTAGTCAGTTGAACAGATAGACGTATGCATAGGATTCAAAACAGTGCAGCATGTATAATCATGAACACAAGAACGCAGGATCGCGTAACCCAACACTCAAATCATCAATTATATCATGCTGGCAGTATAAAATTGTAAACTTTGCATTTTGCCATTTGCAAAGATATTTACAAACTCTATCTCTGAGATCGCACTCATCGGTACATCAAAACCAGGAGTTAATGATTTACCTGTTCACTTCCGATGATCACTTTCCATTATTCATATCAAAATTATTCATCTATCAGCATGTACTATCATTTTCAACCGTTGATAATGTGTCATCGTATAACCATTCATGTATGTATATCTTCATGAACCTAGGCGTATGCGTATGCACGTTCAGACGTTCTAGTAAGTATTTATTTGTGTACGTGTACTTGTACTGTTAAAGACATGAAGTCATGGCAAGGGGCCATGCACAGTGCACTGACCAAAGCCTTTTGACTCAACACCGAACTACATCTCTGACCACTCCATTCTGCTGACAGATAAAGCTGATGTCTTATCACGCTGGGCGGAGTCTTCTTGGCATATCATGCTGTTACCTATTTTATATTTATTTGAACTCATGGGTTGAAACTGCCCTGTGCACTGAAACTGGAGACGAATGAGCAGAATACAGAGCAGTAGTCCTGACTGCATTGCTGTATTGATGTGAGTCTTGACTCTCTGTCGTAGGCATGTCAAGCTACTAGATCAGTTTCACCAGTGCTGCCTCCGACGTATCTTAAACACCAAATGGTACAACAGTCTCAAACGTAAATGTATTTTTGCAAGCCCAGATGTCAAGCATAGGTGCACTGTTAACACAGTCTCAGCAAGATGGTTTGGACATCTCATGTGCATGCAGGATAATAGGCTTCCAAAGCAGCTCTTCTACGGTCAATTGACAAAGGGCCATCGACCAGAGGACGGTTAAAGTTTCGCAAGTTCGTAAAGACACCCTGAAAAAATTCCTCCAGAAATGTGAAATCGGCGAAGAACAGTGGTAAATCATGGCCACAAACAGGTCTAAATGGATGAAGGCTATTCGCAAGGGAACAGAAGCATATGAAAATGAAAGACAAAGCAGCCAATGGAAAAGCGGGCAACAAAAAAGGCCAGAACCAACTCTGCAGAGCTTCCATTGAGTGTCCGGTATGCGGCTGCCTGTGTGCATCAGACTTTGGCCTAAGATCCCACTTGAGGGTACACAAATAAAGTGCTAGGTTGGACTTCATCGAGCACGATAGTCGACACTGCCTGCAGCAAAGTAAACTTGCCAACAACTACACACAGAGCACAATCACATTAGAGAAATGCACAATTGCTGCTGTTTAATAGAAGGATCAGTGAAAGCAGAATCCAAGGCCACAGAATCCCTTCCCATGCAGCATCTGCAGAAGAAGAAATGCCTCCAAGATCTGCCCAAACTATGTGTCCCACATGAAGAAGCACAACAGATAGATACAGGACCAGCACGACTGCCCATTTGTCAGGTCTGACAGGAGAATTTATCACATGGAATGATGTGTTTATACTGATTTGTGTGTGTGTGTGTGTGTGTGTGTGTGTGTGTGTGTGTGTGTGTGCGTGTGTGTGTGTGTCTATATATATATATATATGTGTGTGTGTGTGTGTGTGTGTGTGTGTGTGTGTGTGTGTGTGTGTGTGTGTGCGTCAGACGTACTATGCACAGTGAGACCAACTGAACCTGGCGAGTAGTGCGATGCAAGAATGTTTTTATAATGATGATGATGATGATGATAATGATAATGATAATAATAATAATGATAATAATAATAATATAATGATATAATGATAATAATGATGATGATGATGATGATGCTGCTGCTGCTGATGATAATAATGATACTACTACTACTCATCATCATCACCCTCGTCATCTTCATTAATGTTACCACCACCACCACACACCACCACCACCACCACCACACCATCATCATCATCATCATCATCATCATCATCATCATCATCATCATCATCATCATTCTCTTCTTCTTCTTATCATTATCATTTGTACAATTCCTATGAGTGTCATTGTTATTATCATCATCATTTTATTATTACTTTTATATTATTTTATTATTATTATACATTATCGTTTTATTGCTTGTCTTTCTCTTGAAGGTTCAAACCACTTGTAGACACTGCCAGGTCCTCTCACCATTGCCGTGCTTACAGCTGGCATTTGAAAAAGCACACAGACAATGTTGTCAGGCATATCTTGTGTAAAATGGTGACATTACTGACCAGTCTCTACACAAAGCTACTATTACAGAAAACGTGTAAGTGGTGTTAGGCAAAGCAAGTCTTGGTATAGGAATCAGTCTTCTGTCGAAAGTTAATACGACTTGGATTGTTTTTGGTCCTTAATACATTTTCTTTGTAGCAGAAAGGCCAAAGAGTCTGAGAGGGTCGCCATTTTATCACCATGAGAACTGTGAACTTATGAGCATATGAATGCTGGAAACTGTCATTTTCAGATTGACTGTACAAAATGTAGTGACGGCTCATTCTCAATTAGAAACCATTGCATAAGCAGCCAGTTTAAGATCACACACAGTGAATGTTACCATTTTCTTTCTCTCAACATAATTCCCATTCTCTTCATGATCTAGAGTTCTGTTTTGTATTCAGATTGTTACTAATTAACATTTCCACCAGAAACCCCAGCAACCGTGGTCTGAAAGGAGATCTGACATTTAGATCATGGAAACAGGGTCTAATGGTAGGAGCAGATGACTAAGAGTGCACAGCAAATCTTTCAGAATCGAAATAAAAATCCAAACAAACAAACAAACAAACAAACAAACAAATATGCATTATCAGCAATAAATTGCACGAGATCGTACATAATATTCCACTTCTATTCAACAAAACAAATGATTCTGATTGAACTAACCATGCTGTATCAAAAGTAGAATGGAAGAAGCCCATTTCTGAAAGACTGAAAAATATGTCAGCTTACCCAGCAACCTCAGAAAATGTGACTTCCAAGGCAAAGTCCTTGCCATCGAGCAAAGGGATTGGTAGGCACATCTGTCTATAACCTATCAAAACAGTACTCAGTTTCTTAGAAGGAGAGAACCAGAGCTCTAAATGCAAAAGCAGAAGCGGCTGAAAAGAATTCCAGCTGGATCTGGTGTAGTGAGAATGGTGAAGTGAGAATGTAAGTAGACTTCATAAGGCTTCAAATTTCCCTAAACGTTGCGGGTGTCTGATACTGTGCTGTTAAGTCTCTGTAAAACGTCCCCCCAAAGGCAGACCAATCTTTGAGACAAAGACACCTGACTACATTAGAGGTGTGGGTTCATACCCAAGTTAGAAGACAAAGAAAATGGCGACAGCAGAAGTACGTATAGGGCGTGACATGGAATAGGTCCTGTCCCCGTAGACTGTAAGGAATGAAAGGTCAAAATACTTGCTTGAGGAGGTGGGGGTGCTGAGGAACGTTTGCTGCCAGCTCTCCCCAGAGTTCCTTGTCCCCAGAGTTTCTTGTCCCCAGAGTTCCTTTTCTCCAGAGTTCCTTTTCCCCAGAGTTCCATGTCCCCAAAGTTTCTTGTCCCCAGAGTTCCTTTTCTCCAGAGTTCCTTTTCCCCAGAGTTCCTTTTCTCCAGAGTTCCATGTCCCCAAAGTTTCTTGTCCCCAGAGTTCCTTTTCCCCGGAGTTCCTCATCCCCAGAGTTCCTTGTCCCCAGAGTTCCATGTCCCAAGATTTCTAGTCCCCAGTTTCTTGTCCCCAGAGTTTCTTTTCCCCAGAGTTCCATGTCCCCAGAGTTTCTTGTCCCCAGAGTTTCTTGTCCCCAGAGTTCCTTTTCCCCAGAGTTTCTTGTCCCCAGAGTTCCTTGTCCCCAGAGTTCCTTTTCCCCAGAGTTCCTTGTTCCCAGAGTTCCTTGTCCCCAGAGTTCCTTGTCCTCAGAGTTCCATGTCCCAAGAATTTCTAGTCCCCAGTTTCTTGTCCCCAGAGTTTCTTGTCCCCAGAGTTCCATGTCCCCAGAGTTTCTTGTCCCCAGAGTTCCTTGTCCCCAGAGTTCCTTGTCTCCAGAGTTCCTTGTCCCCAGAGTTCCTTTTCCCCAGAGTTCCTTGTCCCCAGAGTTCCTTGTCCCCAGACTTTCTTGTCCCCAGAGTTTCTTGTCCCCAGAGTTCCTTGTCCCCAGAGTTCCATGTCCCCAGACTTTCTTGTCCCCAGAGTTTTTTGTCCCCAGAGTTCCTTGACCCAGACTTTCTTGTCCCCAAAGTTCCTTGTCCCAGACTTTCTTGTCCCCAGAGTTTTTTGTCCCCAGAGTTCCTTGTCCCCAGAGTTCCTTGTCTCCAGAGTTCCTTGTCTCCAGAGTTCCTTCTCCCAGACTTTCTTGTCCCCAGAGTTCTTTGTTCCCAGAGTTCCTTGTCCCCAGAGTTTCTTGTCCCCAGAGTTTCTTGTCCCCAGAGTTCCTTGTACCCAGAGTTCCTTGTCCCCAGAATTCTTGTCCCCAGAGTTCCTTGTCCCCAGAGTTCCTTGTCCCAGAGTTCCTTGTTCCCATAGTTCCTTGTTCCCAGAGTTCCTTGTCCCCAGCGTTTCTTGTCCCCAGATTTCCTTGTCTCCAGAGTTCCTTGTCCCCAGAGTTCCTTGTCCCCAGCGTTTCTTGTCTCCAGAGTTCCTTGTTCCCAGAGTTCCTTGTCCCCAGAGTTTCTTGTCCCCAGAGTTCCTTGTCCCCAGAGTTTCTTGTCCCCAGAGTTCCTTGTTACCAGAGTTTCTTGTCCCCAGAGTTTCTTGTCCCCAGAGTTCCTTGTCCCCAGAGTTCCTTGTCCCCAGAGTTCCTTGTCCCCAGAGTTCCTTGTCCCCAGCGTTTCTTGTCCCCAGAGTTCCTTGTCTCCAGAGTTCCTTGTCCCCAGAGTTCCTTGTCCCCAGCGTTTCTTGTCCCCAGCGTTTCTTGCCACTAGAACGGACAGTATGCACATAAAACGACCCCCCAAAACAACAACAACAACAACAGTACAAACAAGCAAAAGCAAACAAAAAAATAACAAGAAAAAGAAACAAACAAACAAACAAAAGACAACAACAACAACAACAACAACAAGGAAACCCAGACCCAAGTTTCACCATCTGACTCTTAACCACATTACAAGGCCTTCAGCCTTGAGGTGACTACAAAAGGTGCATCTGATAAGCACACACATTTTTTTTACTGTTTTCTATAGACGTGCATGTCAACAACGATGTCATAAACAGTGCGTGCGTTTTTTTAGAACAAGAAGCATGCGGTTATGAAATCT
>JAPXFY010000032.1:11584061-11589061 GCA_030674185.1 Monoplex corrugatus | reverse complement strand
CACACACACACACACACACACACACACACACACACACACACACATTGATTAGATTACATGTAGATGCCATAGGTTCAAAGGCAGCTGACATTATTAAAGGCAGCTGACATTATTGTTGCTAACTGAGGTAATCTATGACACTGACATCAGGTATTTAAATAAAGTAACTTTGAAGGAAGAGAATGATTGAGTGTTTGTGATATTGGGGGGGGGGGGGGGAGTGTTCCATAGTTGTGCACCAGAAAACGATAAACTACTTTTATATATGTCGATTCTTGGACGGATAATTTTGAATTGATTCTGTCTTGAGTTTGAGTATGATCGCACATTCAGATTAAACAAATTGAGAAGATATTGCGGAACACTCTTTTTTGATACTTTAAACATTGTGATACCTTTATTGAACATTGAATGTGACTTTAGAGTGAGGATTCCTAATTGTTTAATTTTTTCATCTGTTGTTAAAATGGGATCTGCCATGAGAAGTGTTACTGCCCTCCTATGTAATGTGTTCAATTTTTTTAGATGAGCTCCACATGAGCTATCCCACAATGTAGAGGCATAATCTATATGCGACTTAATATGAGCATTATAAAATAATGGGCGTGTGTTGTATCTGTTAGATATCTTAATTTGGACAGAATAAATAAGTTCTTGGAGATAATCTTGCACAAATATTCAATGTGTTTTTTCCAGGTAAGATTATGATCAATAATAATATCTAATAGATGGTGTTCATGTATTTGTGCGATAGAATTACCTCTCAGAGACAGGTTGAGTGAAAGATAGCCAAGCTGCCGTTTGTGGCGTGTGCATATAACCATACATTCAGTTTTCGTAGGGTTTAATGCCATGGCGTTTTTAGCACACCAATCAGAGATTTCGTTTAGGCTCCTTTGTAAACGTGTATTTACAGCGCTATACTTCTGTCTTGTGTATGGATTGTTCCATTGTCATCGAACATATCACAGTGAACTGTGGGATCAGATATGTGAAGTGGTAAGTCGTTTATGAATGTAGAAAACAGAATGGGTCCTAAGATTGATCCTTGAGGAACGCCACATTTCACATGACCCTCGGATGAATATGATCCATAATGGTGTACTTTTTGTTTGCGTTCATGAAGGTAGGAATTGAAAAATGAAATTGTTGAATCGTTGGCAAGGTATCTTCGTAATTTAGTTAGTAAGATATCATGATCAACGAGATCAAAAGCTTTTTTTAAATTGTAGAAATACTGCTCCAGTTAATTTGCAGTCATTCATGGCTAATAACCAGGTGTCAGCAAGCCGTGTTAGGGCTGAATGACAAGAGTGGTTTTGACGGAAACCGGATTGCAGTGGGTGAAGAAGACGTGGTTTCTGGGTAGTCTGAAAGGTGTTTATGGATATGTTTTTCTAAAGGCTTTGACAGGACAGAGAGAAGAGAAATTGGCCTGTCATTAGTTATTTGGTAAGGGTACAACTTTGGCCTGTTTTAGAGCTCTGGGAAATACGTTGTGTTTTATGCTGATGTTGTAAATATATGTAAGTGGTTCCGTGATGTAGGGCAGAGACAGTTTTAGTATTTTGGGACTAATTTCATCTGGTCCTGATGATATTTTATTATTTATTTTACTTATATACATTCCAGTTTCATGGACTGCTGTATTGGGAATACTAAATTAACTTGTATTATTCGTCCTCTCTTTGCAAAAGTTGATAAGATTTTCAGAAGGGACATATTGATCACAGTTAGAAATAGGACCGGATAGTAATTCTGATACTGACAGAAAATGCTCATTGAATTTGTTTGCTGTGAAATTGAGAGGCATGCCTGGAAGCTTTTCCCACTTCCTTAATAACTAAGTTCATTGCTCTCCATAGCGATCGCACATCTTTACTGTGTTTTACCAGTCGATCAAAGCGAGACTTCTTGGCTTGACGGACCATTGATTTTACCTTATTACGCATCGTTTTGTATTCAATGAAGTGTTTTTCTTTCTTGAGTTTATCTGGTAATGCTATTGCACAGCGAGAGAGAGAGAGAGAGAGAGAGAGAGAGAGAGAGAGAGAGAGAAGAGACAGAGAGACAGAGAGACAGAGAGACAGAGAGAGATTACTTATTACCATTAAATGAACTGTTTGTTTTTATTTCAGTAAAGTTTGTGTCCACAGTTGTTGTTTTTTTTTTAATTAAAGTTTCTGCTGTTTGGTTTATTCTATGAAGTTTTTGATTTTTACTTCTGACTTCTAGCTTCTATGTCTCTCTGTCTCTGTCTCTGTCTGTCTGCCTGTCTGTCTCCATCCCTCTCTTCCTCTCTCTTTGCCCCTCCGTCTCTTCTCCTCCCGTTCCCTCCATCACACAAATAAACACAGACACCTACGCACACACACAAGCCCACACACATACATGTACATACACACACATACATAAAAATACAATGAATGTGTGTGTGAATTGATCAACGATTTGATTGCTTTTGCTCTCAGTGTTAAAACACACACACACACACACACACACACACACACACACACACACACACACACACACACACACACACACACACACACACACACACACACACACACACACAACAAACAACAACAACAACAAAACAACAACAACAGCAACAAAACAAACAAACAAACAAACAAACAAAAAACGCACACATTTTCTGTCTTTCCTCTCTTTCTGTCTCTCCCTCCCTCTTTTTCTCTCCTTGTCTCTTTCCCAGGCACACGCACACACTCACACACACACAACAAAACACACACACACACAAACACACAGATGCATGTATGCATACACTCCTTCATGCGCGCACTCATCATACACATATACACGCACGGCGTGCGCCATACACTCACGCTTGCAAACCAGCATTCACGCAAATAATATTGAATTTTGACACTATCTCCCATGGTACTGTCAGCTCAACACAGGGATAACAATGAAATAAACATTTTTTTTATCTGTGTCAATGATGACGATGAAATAAACATCCTTTTATCTGTTGATAATGATAACATTGTACGAACATTCTTTATGTTGTCAGTGATGACATTGAAATAAACATCCTTTCATCTGTTGTCAATGATGACGATGAAATAAACATTCTTTTATCTGTTGTCAATGATGACGATGAAATAAACATCCTTTTATCTGTTGTCAATGATAACATTGAACTGAACATCCTTTATGTTGTTAGTGATGACATTGAAATAACTTCCTTTTATCTGTAGTCAATGATAACATTGAAATAAATATCCTTTTATCTGTTGTCAATGATGAAAATGAAATAAACATCCTTTTATCTGTTGTCAATGATAACATTGTAATAAATATTCTTTTATCTGTTGTCAATGATGAAAATGAAATAAACTTCCTTTTATCTATTGATCAATCCTCCCACCCTCGATCTCCACCCCTCTCTGCAGATCTGTGAGAAAAATGCGTGAACGTATTCTCAGTTCTTCATGAGTGGGTCTTTAGTAAAGTTTGCAGAAAGGTTTGGTAGACTGTTGAAGAGTTACAAAAATGCAAGGTTCGTAAAGTAAAAGCTCCAAGGTCATGATCACACAGACTACCAACAGTGCCTTGAGTCAGCGCTTTGTGATGAAAGTGTGTGAACCACACCTTCGCTGAAAGTCCTGATTTTTTTGCTGTTGTGACTGTTTATCATTGTACTCGATGCACGTCAAGTTTTATTTTATCTGGAACTCTTTTGTTGTAAGCTTGGGAAGTACAACATTTCAATTTCTGTGATAATTTATTGTATATAAGAAGAGATTCTCAGAAACATGCGAAAATAGGAACCAGAAAAAAAACAACGAAAAAATAATAAAAACGCATATTAACTACAACCAGACAAGACAGGCGCATATTTTCGGCCAACTGGCCTTTGTCAAGCATATTAAGAACACAAACAAGCAAACACCAGATGCAAAAATTAGAAGAAAAAGACTGAAACTTGTAAAACTGAAACTGAAGTGTGCAAAAATAGAACAAGAACGTCTATTTAATTTACAAAACAAGGCAAGTTCAAATTTTCTACCGACTGTCCTTTGTCAGTTGTACACAAAATACAACAAAACAGCAAACGCAGAAAGCTTTGGAAGAAAACAACAGCGGCAGAACTTCCCTGGTGAGCAGGGGTAGAAGAGTGTGCTTAATAGACTTAAACATCTAGGTGTTTTTCTTGCTGTTACTGTTGTTGTTGTTTTAATGTAGTGTGTGTAACATTAAGACGTAGAGATCTCCCAGACATTGAAAGAGCACACAGCCATCAAGACACTGTCATGATTAATTTCAAAGAGAAAACAGTGTCTCCGAAGATGCGCAGTCTTTGCCTTAGAATTTAGAGAAATCCAGAGATTTGTTTTGACTAAAATGTGTACAGATGCTATCATGCACCTTCTGCATCTTAATATTTGTAGCAATGTGATAAATTAGCATCAAGATACCGAAACTATTATGAATGATTTAATAGATATGGGGAAGAGTAACTTTAGAAGACCACGATGCTTTGGACTGGACCCATGGTCTTGAGAAATGCTTTTGCACCATAATCTAAGCATCATATGATCAGATTTTTAAAAAATTCAAATAAAAATAAACGTGCAATAGTGGAAATTAATTATGAAGCAGAAATGAGCTTATTTTGAGAGTTGAATTATTTGGCGTACACGAATCATTGCGTGAAAACCGAAACTATAGGACATGCGGCCGTTTTTTGCACGCTAGGAAGCGACAGGAAAGCTTGAGGGAAAGAGAACGCCAGGCAGACCCAGGAAGAAAATATTGGACGGACTTGCAGGGTGGCTGAAGACAGAGAGGATGGAAGATGTGCTTGCAGCGAGAGGGGATACATTCGTATGGAGGGCCATGGTCGCCAACGCCATGTGGCAGGGCACATGATGATGATGAGGAAGGCGAGGTTTTCGCGAGGTACGCTAGGTTATTTATGTAGGAGTGTATCGTTGTTCCACCTAGCAGCAAGCATGGTTAGATATTCACTA
>JAPXFY010000032.1:11564061-11579061 GCA_030674185.1 Monoplex corrugatus | reverse complement strand
TGAATAATACAAGGGAAAGTGTATTGAACAACAATGTGCAGAGACTGAGTAAAACACTGACAACAGAGACACAAAGAAAGCATTTAAGAATTGGAAAGCCTTGACCAAACAAAAGCAAAGTCAACACGATTCAGGACATAAAACATAACTGTCTCGCATAGAAAAAAGTCATAAAAGGTATGCTGAATACAGTTCTGAACTATACAACAAACGGGAAAAGGAGATTCAAGTGTGCTTACAGTAGAAAATTCATCCACGAAGAAGCTGTTGCAGCAGACAAGTCGCTGAAGTGAAGTAAAGTAGCATGTATTGACAACGTCTCTGTGTAGCTCTTGAGAAACGGCACAAAGGCAATAAATCATATCCTAACTGCTATATGTAACAAAATGTGACTCACAGGCGAGGCTCACGCCACAGATTACTGATTGTCATCGTTGCCATGAAAAGTAATATCCAACACTGTCAAAACCACTGCACTATCGGTTCGTTCATCAATGCCAGCAAAGTAATGCTGAGAAATGTTTTCAAGAGACTACAGCTGGAAGCAGAAACCATCATGGCTGAAAAAGAGGCTAAAGTACCACCAAACAGATCAGTAACCTGCGTACCCATTGCGAAGAAAACACCTCCAACAACAGAGAATGTCTCCATAAACTTCAAGAAGGCGCTTGACAGAGTCTGGCAGGAGGTGATACGGGCCATAGTGAGGAAATTTAACAGCAGTCATAAGCTACTCACCATCATACAGCAACTATACAATAATGCAGCCAAGGCGGTAGGTGCTATGGGAAATTGGTTCTAAACTTCCGTGAGAGATCGTCAGCACTGCCTTCTGTCATCCACAATTTTCAACATATCCTTGGAAGGAACCACTACTGGCGCACTTGAAGATCCTGTCAGCACTATCAACGCGGAGAATGAACCATCTGGAACCATCGTTTTGTAGAAGCCATCGTTGCCCTGACAGGCAGTAATCAAGGATTGGGAAAGCTTGTTAAAGACTCCAGGAAACATCAACAAAATATGCATGGAAGCCAGCCCCAAAAACATTTAGTTGATGGCCCACCATAACACCACGATGGAGCTGCCCATGACTGCTTCGAAATTATTCAACAATTCACTTATCTGGGATCCATCATTGGCGATAAGATATCAAAACCAGAAAATTCTATATATGGAAGGACAAGAACATCTTCAAGAAACATGTGATCAGGCTCTCTTGTGCACTGGTATCTTTCAGATTCCTGTATGCATGAGAGACATGGACTTTGACAGTGGATTTTGAAAGGCGAATCCAAGCCATGGAAATAAGGTGTGATTGCAAGATACTAAACATCAGACACATTGATCATATCACCAATGAAGAAGTGCTTGAAACCATCAAGCAGCACATTGGAATATATAAAGATCTGCTTATATTATTTGGGGAAAAAATCCTACCTTGCAATGGCCATGTAACAAGATCCAAAGGCCTTGCTGAATCAATCCTCCAGGGCACTGGTGGAGGTGAGAGAAGGAGGAAAAGACAAACATCAACAACAACAACCAAAAAACAAACAAAAATAGAAACAAACAAACAACATCCCCCATAACAACACAACAAAAAATATAAAAACAAAAAATTAAAACAAACAAACAAAAAATAACCGACAGACTGACAACATTGCAAAATGGACAGAGAAATCATTCGAAGAAATCCAAGTTTGTGTGCACAACCAAAAGCGCTGCAGAATCTGGTGAAGTAATTGTTAGTGCAGCAGCTGAACGACTGTTCATTCAGTTAAGAACGAAGAAGAAAAAAGAAAAGCTTACCATCAGGAAGTACACAAATGGCAGAAATTTGTCAAGGAGACCCAACACAGCTGAACCAATTGTTTCATGGTAACTGTCCACAAAGAGCAAAAAAGTCGAGAAGAAACTTTTTAATGTATTTCAGTGTTCGTTTGAATTTTTCTTGAGCTATTGATGATTTTTCCATGGCGGGTTTAGAAAAAGTGTTTACTGAAAATATGAAATGTAATGTACAGTTTTGTTGTAAACATATACGTTTTTGCGCAATCTTTCGATGCAAGATTCCAACTAATTCTTATATGGTGCCAGGATTTTTCTCAATATCCTGACTGCGATAGCAAGAATCAACTTCAACCCAGTCTAATCTTGAGAATGAAGTGGTAGAGACAAACTGTTCTCAGTGCCTTTATTATAAAGGCAGTGTCCATTTCATCTTCCTCACAACTGCGTCTCCCTCAGTCTTGAAAGCCATATTGACCCCTTGCAAAATTGAGCAGCGGATTGGATCACAGTCAACCAGGCAAAAGGTCTCGTATACAAACGGCCCAGATACCCCCGGAATACAAACTTTTAATCATTTTATGACTTGGTGCCGTTCTTTGCAAAAAACAGACCGACCCAACCGGAAACATAGTAGCACTACCAGATACGAATTTATAGATTTTGGAGGCAGAGGAGGACTAGAATTTAACCTTTAAATTTATCAGTTTTCAAAATTTCTCAAAGATTGTCTGATGAGCAAGCTCGTATCTACTTCAGTACCTTCAAGCAGCAGTGAATTAACTATCTTGTAAAAAGAGGAACATAAAACACAAACCTTCTGCATTCTGTATAACCACAAACCAACCAATCTTCTGGGCATATCACCATGAACGCCTCAGACTGCATAGTTCAAGAGGCCCAAGATTTCCTTCCTTGGAACAATTCAGACAACTTTGTCAGCCTTCATGTGCAAGACACAGTAAGGGAATTGAAAAGTTTAGTGATGTTGCCTGTTCTCTTTCTGATCAGTGTGCCTGCCAATGTCATCAACATGGTGGTGTTCTACAAGCACAGTTTGAAGGAACGTATCAACGTGTGTCTGTTTGCTCTATCGCTGACTGATGGACTGTATCTTGCCATCAACATGTTGACTGAAACAGAGCAGCTTGTCCTTCACTTCACCACTGGGGAAAGGTCAGTTTAGATGCTATTGTGTTTCAGTCCATATGTCATCTGTCTGTTGGTCTGTCCATCTGTCTTTCTTTTTTGTCTCTCTATCTGTCAATGTCTCTGTCTGTCTGTCTCTCTGTCTTTCTTTGTTTCTCTGTCTCTCTGAATTTGTCTCTTTCACTGTCTCTCTAGTTCTCTCTGTGTCTCTCTCAGTGTCTGTCTTTCTGTGCCTCTATCTGTCTTGTCTTTCTCTCTCTCTCTCATTCTCTCTCTTTTGTTCTCTTTCCCCTCCCCTCTTTCTCTCCCACGTTCTCTAAATTACATCGTTAGTGCTAAAACAATTTTCATTAACGTCATTCTCGTACTGATGAAGTAGTATAAATAGTATGTTCACATTCTAATACTGTGCCCCACCATAATCCATTTCTGACCTTTTGTAATGGGGAAATGTGCCAAATAGTTAGCAGTAGAAGGATCGGGTAGTTAAATTAAAAACTTTTTGTCCATGAGAAATTAGAAGATAATGAATTATTAGGACAAACAATATCTGAGTGATATCTTGTAGTCACTACACAGACTCATAAATGTTGATAAGAAATTTTATGGTAGACTGATACGTTCAGGCTTTGAATTCATAGAATTCAATTTTCAGTCATACATTTGTGTTTCATAATTGAAATGAAATGATAGCGTATCTCACTGTTGAAAGCTGTCATTATTGTGTGTTGTAGAATAGGACCTGTATCAGAGTGGATTACAAATCATTACTTCTTTGGGTTTTATGGCTTCTCCTGGGTCTCTCAATGTCTATCAGCCATTGTGGCAAGTGAACGATGTTTCTGCATCCTACAACCACTCAAGTCTCAGACAGTTCTTCATGCTTCCACCATGACTGCAATAATAGTCGCAATCTTCGTAGTGGTGGTAGGACTGCGGTTCATTGTAGTCACCCGTTATTACATTGTCTGTGCCTATGATCCAGCCCTTGACAGCATCGTTAAAACAATGACTGGAGGACCGTTTTACTATGATCACCAACAGTTAGTGGATTTTCTGGACATTTTCGTGTATGGCTTGGGGATACCATGGCTCGTGATTGCTGTGGTGATAACGACGACAGTGATCACAGTGATCAAATTACGTCAGGCTGCAGAATGGCGGGCAGGTATATCCTCCAGCAGGGACAGTGTGTCTGCACGAGACATTGCTTTGACCCGGATGTTGGTTGGGAACTCCATTTTCTTTGTGGTGTGTGTTTTCCCCGTGGGTTTATTCAGGTGAGTATTTTTATATATTTGTATTTTTGATTTAAAGCACTGCAACCTACCAGTTTCATTTTCAAAAATGGCATCTCTTTCCTCGGAATTGGTTCCATATCTACTAATACTACATATGCCATAAAGTGAATAAGAAGCTAAATGATCATGGCATGAGACGTAACGATGTACACAAGCCCAATGTGATGCCATGAGGTTTTATTTAACGTAATGTGTACTTGCTTGCATTGTGTGTGTGTGTGTGTGTGTGTGTGTGTGTGTGTGTGTGTGTGTGTGTGTGTGTGTGTGTGTGTGTGTGTGTTGCGTGTGTGTGTGTGTGTGTGTGTGTTGATTGCTGTGAAGTGTTGATGATGCTCTATGTATGCTAATTATTTTCATGTACTGCATTTTGTTATGGTAGCATTATACAATGTCATGAGAGTATTTAGGTAATGGAAGGATTTTTATCATTATTTCAGGCACGATTCATGTATCTAAATGTGACTTATCCAAGTGCTGTGACATTTCAGTCTGGAATTTGTCTGGAATATGTTCGAGGAAACATTCATCACACTCAGACAATTCCTTATGCGCTCTTTCCAAATCTTCCAGCAATTATCTGGAAGACTTATTGAGCCTGCACAAAATCCTTGACCTGGCAAGGTCTTGAAATGGGAGGGGACCAGAATCCATGAAACACTGACACCACCAGAACGATTAACGCATTATGATGGACAACAAGCAAGCCAACTTTTATGTTATGGAATGAGACTGAACTCGAAACATGAGACACTGACTAGATGGCTGTATGAAACATCAGCCATCCCATGAATAATAGATGAAAAAAAGAAGAGAAAAAAAGGATGTGGTTCACTAAAGAATTGAACCCACGACAACGCGTTTTCAGCATAAGACTTTAACCAACTGACCCAACAGGCCATGTAAAACGAAAATGACCTAATTGGAGGTGAATCCAAGACCATCTGCATATAACGCCATCTTCACCAAAGTGGAACTGAATATGAAACGTCTTTGTTTCAGGATGTCACTGTTGTTTTTGCCAGAGATGAGTGCAGGACGACGACACCACAACATGTTTCTGTCAGGAGTGTGGCTGTGCAATATCTTGTCCTACATCAACTCCACTTTCAACATCGTGGTCTACTTCATCATGGGCTCCCGCTACAGGCACACTGTCCGTACTCTGTTGTGCAGAAAGAGAACCAAGAACACTCCCAGTCATATATCTGTTGCAGGTGAAAACACAATGTCTACGACGCAAGGAAGTTACAGATAATTTGTACTTGCATGAGTTACCTGACGCTGCCAAGAAGAACAAGTTTCAATACACCGGCTTATGTCAGATATTTACATGACAACTCATTTCATACTGATTATCATGAAGATTGTTTCACAGTCTTGCGATGCAAAATAACAGAGATGTCCTCTTTTCAAGGTCCCTTAATTGGTTCTGCTGCTTGAAATATTTTGAGGGGCAGAAATAACATAAGATATGTCCCATCAAGGATACATTAAATATTCCTCATATTGAATTATTAACACTATTGTAAACGAACCGAAATAAGCTTTGAAGTGACATAAAAAAGTGTTTTCTTGAATACTTAGCGCGAATTGACAATGTAGATGGCTTTTTTGAGAAATCGCAGTTTGATGCAAGTAAACATTTGTCTCAGTTCTGATGAAGTCATTGTACAAATTGTACACAACGGTACGTTTAAAGCATAATTTCTTAAAACAGTCCTGGACACGTTGAGACATGGTCAAACTATAATTAAGTGAGTGGAAAATGCAAAATACTGAAAAATCCATTAAAACTGGCCAATGCAGCTTGACATATGGTGGAAGGTTATGGTATCCAGTGACTTAATGTTCCTTTTGCTGGACCAAGTCACAGTTTTGTGGCTATGCTCATGGGGCGATAGGGGCGGGTGGGAGGGGGGAAACAAGCTCGAAGATGAGGGTTGATGTCGTCTTTTAGATCATTTTGCATTTTTGCATTAATGTGCGCGTCAAAGGAATCAGCTGTATTAGAGCCAAATTCCATTCATTTGGCTAAATCAGCAAAATAATGATAATAATAACAACAACAACATCATCAACAACAAACAACAACAAACTACTACTACGAGTACTAATACTAGTACTAGTAGTACTGCTACTATTGATAATAATAATAATAATATAACAATAATATAATAATATAATATAATAATTATCATTATTATTATATAATTACAATAACTGTAATGATAAAAATAACACGATGATGATGATGATGATGATGATGATGTTGTTGTTGTTTGTTGTTGATATGATGATGATGATGATGATGAGAAAGAGAGAGAAGATAGATAAAGAAGAAGAAGAGAAAGAAGAAAAGAAGAGAAGAAGAAGAAGGAAAAGAAAAAAAAAAAAAGAAGAGAAGAAGGAGAAGAGAAAAGAAGAAGAAGAAGAAGAAGAGAAAGAAAAGAAGAAGAACAACAACAACAAAAAGACAAGAAGAAGAAGAAGAAAAAGAAGAAAAAAACAGACAAAAAAGAAGAAAACGGAAGAACAACAATGACTACTGGTACAGTACCTCATCTCACAAAGGCAGACATACACACAGCAAACACAGTCATTTATCACTATGTAGGGCATCACATCACTATGTCGAGAGGGACAATCAACAAGACATAAAAGGCAAGGAAGCAATCAATACGGATTAAAGCATCTATTTCTACGAGTCAATCGTTCTTGCAAGGACAATTGTAAACGACTGAAAGAACAACAACACTTGAACTCATACTCTTTTGTTTTGCCTCTGTTCAGACAGCTGTTCAGTCTGGTGTGGATGATGTACTGTCCTGGATGAACAGCAATTATTTGAAGCTGAACACAGACAAAACTGAACTCATGTCTGTCGGTGCCTCTAGTCACCTTGGACTGGTCGGCAGTAACTGTGCTTGCATAGGCGGTAACAAAATTTCATTCGGGTCTTCCGTTAAATATCTTGGCATTATGATTGACCGAACTCTGTCGATGCAAAATCACATCAGTAGTGTCTGCCGCGCATCCTTTCTGGAACTCAGACGCATTGCATCAAACCGTCGTTACCTTTCAACTTCTTCTGCATCAAAGCATGTTTCAGCCATAATTATTTCCCGATTAGACTATTGTAACTCAATTCTCGCAGGTCTACCAGATGAGCAAATTTCCCGTTTGCAGAAAGTACAAAACAATGCAGCTCGGCTCGTAATTAAATCTGTATGTGTGTCTCTCTCACTGTCTCTGTCTGTCTGTCTGTCTATCTGTCTGTCTTCCTTTCTCTCTCTGTGTCCTTTTCTGTCTCTGTATCTATCTCTCTGTCTGTCTGTCTCTCTGTCTAAAGCACAACTAGAAACACAGACACGCTGACCAAAGGAAAAAAAACAGAGAGAAAGACAGAGAGAGAGAGAGAGAGGGAGAGAGAGAGAGAGAGAGAGAGAGAGAGAGAGAGAGAAGAAGAGAAGAAGAGAGGAGAGAGAGAGAGAGAGAGAGAGACAGACAGATAGAGAGACAGAGAGATAGAGAGAGAGATATACGCTTGCACACACACCAACGAAACCCATACACACATGCAAAGACATATCCATAAATGTACACACTAATACGCTCATTAATTTAGAGAGAGACACACACAAACACACACCACGCACACACAACACACACACACACACACACACACACACACACACACACACACACACACACACACACACACACACACACACGCTGACAATAATTTTACTAAATGTACAATGATAAATGCTGTTGTTGTTGTTGCATTCTGCTTGTGAATATATCTGTTCGGTGTTGTCGTTCTGGCTTACATCTCTTCTCTCAGACATCAGCCTCAGATGGATGCTCAGTTACTCCATAACGAAAACATGTTTTTCACTGAAAACAGAAACGATGTCAGGGACTCTGATGCTTCCTTATGGCATTAAGACAATTCCATATGTGCTCCATCCAAATCTGGATGACTCCTTGTGCCTGCACAAAACCCTTTGCAATGGCAGAATTTTGAAATGGTATGAGGGTATGGGAGCCCAAGAGATGGCAAGCGGACGCTACTTGAGTTATGAGAGCATTTTATGCTACAGACTGGGACTGGATTCAAGATATCATATTCTGAGTGTGTGGCTCTATCAACAAAGCCTGCTCGCCTGCATAAGAATGATGTTTGAACACATTACCAGTCTGTGTCATTTCATTAAAGATTGTTACTCTGTGAAAGCAATAGCACCATTACAATGCCTTGCTAGGAACGTATAACGCACAGCCATGAACATTAGTTGTGCTATCTAATTACCAGCAGATTAAGTTGGTCGTCTGCAATTCAGTTCATATTGCTTATAGCCCAACCGACTGCTAGAGGCATTTCAGGGCTAAAGTAGTCTGCAAAGGGTTCAGAACAGTGCAGCATGTATAATTGTAAATAATCCAAAACAAGTGTTCTAGCAAACAGGAAACAGAAAAAAAAAACACAGAAAAAGAATCAGAATGCACATTTAATACAACCAGATAAGACACGCGCAAATTTTCGGCCAACTGGCTTTTGTCAAGCGTAGACGCAAAATCACAAACGAACAAACACCAAATACAAAATTTAGGAGAAAAAGACTGAAACTTCCCTGCTCCTTCGTCCAGTGGGAGAAAAGGACTAAGTGACATCATAATGTGTTTGTGAGTAAATATGATGTCAGAGAAGAAGTGAGATGAATTCTACAATTTGAAAAGTGGTCATGCCATATCAATATTGTTTTATCCTGAGGAGGGACGAGGACTAAAACAAAACCTATGATGCACTAGGTAAGAGTAGCTTTTGGAATGTAAAATCGGAGAGTAGTTTTCGGAAAGTACAATACCTTACTATTAAATAATGCATACGAGAAAATATAAGCATAGGATCGACTTTATGGAAAAAAAAAAAATCATGAGGTATGGCTGATGTAAATGGATCGTGCCTAATGCAACACTTCTGGTCTGACGTTGGAATAGGGAAAACTGGAGTCTCCAGAAAAAAATCCCTCAGTCAGACATGGCTGGGCATGTCTTGTGAAACGAGGTACAACCAGACCAGGCAGACGCAAATTGTCGGCCAACTGGCCTTTGTCAAGCGTAGACGTAAGATCACAAACGAACAAACACCAAATACAAAAATCAGGAGAAAAAGACTAAAATTTCCTGCTGCTTCGTCCAGTGGGAGAAAAGGGCCAACATGAGATCATAATGTATTTGTGAGTAAATAGGATGTCACAGGAAGAGTGAAATGAATTCTGCAATTTGAGAAGTTGTCATGCCATACTAATATTGTTTTATCCTGAAGAAGGTTCAGGGCTTAAAGAAAAACGATCATGCAGTAGCTAAGAGTAGAGAATGTAGTACCTGTCTTGTCTGTTTGTATTAAATAAACTTTTTTTTGTTTCTTTTGTGTGTGTGTGTTTTTTTTCCTGATTCATGTATAATTATGTAGACACGTAACCCATCACACTAAAATCATCAATCAAATCATGCTGGCAGTATAAAATTGCAAAAATTGCATTTTGCCATTTGCACAGATATTTACAACTCTTATCTCTCAGATCGTCTTAGCGTGTGTCAAAAAGACATTACACTACCTGCAGCATTAACACTAAGAAAAAGAAAAAAAAGAAATCTGATGATGCTGAAACGCAGTCTTAGGTCAGTTGGTGAGAGTGCTTTCAGTTTCATTGGATTTTCAGTTTGAACTCATTGCCAGCTGATCTCAGCGACCTGCTTAATCTTTCCCACTTCAAGCCAGTGTTGATGATTTACCTGTTTACCCAGGCTTTCCATTATTCATATCAAAATTATTCATCCATCAGTATGTACCTACCCTTCCAACTGCTGACCATGTGTCATCGTATAATCATTCATGTATGTATATCTTTATGATCCCAGGCGTATGTGTATGTACGTTTTGACGTTCTTAGTAGAGTGTTACTCGGACATTAAGAACTGGATGACGGTCAACAAACTTCAGCTTAATGACGACAAGACAGAAACTATCCTCATTGGCACCCGTCAGAAACTTTCTCAGCTGCCTCCTCTTTCTCTCCCATTATGTAACACATCAGTCCCAATTTCTCATTCAGCTAAAAACCTTGGTGTCTGCATTGACTCTACCCTCTCCATGAACAACTTTGTTTCTCAAACTGCCAGATCTTGCTACTATCACCTCCATCGTATAAGCCTGATCAGGAAGTATCTCTCTGTCGAAACAACTGCAAAACTCGTTCTCTCCTTCATAATGTCTCGCATTGACTATTGCAATTCACTCCTGTCTGGTCTTCCTGCCTCCACCATTCACATCCTACAGCGCATTCAAAACAATGCTGCACGCCTTGTACTCAAAAAGAAAAAAGCTGACCACATATCTCCTCTCCTGGCACAACTTCACTGGCTCCCTGTATCAAAGCGCATACAGTACAAACTAGACACCATGTGCTACAAAAGCCTCAATAACGCAGCCCCCGATTACCTGTCAAGCCTACTTGAGATCTATGTTCCCTCACGTACCCTCCGCTCTGCCTCCGATCCTCTGACTTTTCGCTTTCCACGCACTAAGCTCAATACCTATGGTCCACGAGCCTTCTCTGTTTCTGGTCCACTTTCCTGGAACAAACTTCCTCTCTCTGTCCGTCAGCAACGTACTTTTGTCTCCTTCAAGTCCGCTCTCAAAACTCACCTTTTCTCCTCTGCATAAAATCCTGACCTCATTCATCCCCCCTCTGTAGCCTGTCTCCACTCGGAGGGGAATCATATTGTAATATATATTTGTATATAATATGCTCTCTATAATTTTCCATTGCTTTTATTCTTTTTCCCCATTT
Organism: Monoplex corrugatus; assembly: GCA_030674185.1. Lineage (NCBI taxonomy): Eukaryota > Metazoa > Mollusca > Gastropoda > Littorinimorpha > Ranellidae > Monoplex > Monoplex corrugatus. The sequence continues at coordinate 11,567,963 of JAPXFY010000032.1, read as the reverse complement.
ATAGCCATGTGTGAGTGTGTGTTTGCGTGTGTGTGCGCGCGTGCGTAAGTATATGTTCAGCGCTTAGATTTGATTTTTATCGAGATTTTGCGCTATATAAATATTGTAATTATTATTATTATTATTATTATTATTCATTTGTACATTTGTATGTGTACTGTTAAAGACATGAAGTCATGGCAAGGAGCAATGCACAGTGCACTGACCAAAACATTTTGGTTCAACACTGATCTGTATCTCTGACCACTCCATTCTGCTGACAGATAAAGCTGACGTCTTATCCTGTTGGGCAGTCTTTTTGGCATATCATGCTGTTACTTGTTTTGTATTTATTCGAACTGATGGGATGCGCTGCTGCCACGTGCATTCCTATTCATGACGTTTACGTTTATACACCTTATATACCTTGCGTGTGTGTGTGTGTGTGTGTGTGTGTGTGTGTGTGTGTGTGTGTGTGTGTGTGTGTGTGTGTGTGTGCGTGCGTTTGTGTGTGTGTGTGTGCGTTTGTGTGTGTATGTGTGTGTGTGTGTGTGTGTGTGGTGTGTGTGTGTGTGTGTGTGTGTGTGTGCGTGTGTGTGTGTGTTTATCATCCCATCATGTAGGCCAGCCATCATATTCTGTTTTGGGTGGTGTCATACTGAGTATTGTTGTTGACCAAACATGCTCTGGTGCAGAGACCTGAACCAAGGACAAATTGATATTCTGAAGGTTAAACATATAAGCTGTGACATCTACGCCACCAAATTGTCGGAAAATACTGTATACAACAGAGCAAGCTGGCAACGAAAATACACACAGGCCAAAATTACATGTGAACAGTACAGAAAGTCTGCAATTTATTAGAAAGCAAATTATCCAAGGTCACATGATTCTTTCCCATGCATTGTCTATGCAACAGATGTCTCCAAGATCAGCCATGTATTACACATAAAGACCCACACCAGATGATGAGGGCAATTATACCTATTTATTCATCACCTCGATTGGACATTCCATCATCGTCATCATAGTTGCAGACATAGATTACACCATAGTTTATGCGAGTATTTCCAGGGGTTCAGGCAATAACAGGTGTGCACATGTTTCTACCTGGGAAAATGTCCACCCTTTTCAGACCAGGCTGTACCAGGTAAGGTTACACTCATACCTTCTAACTTGAAGTCGAATTGTCTAACCACTCTGTTATCACTCCCATACCTGGCCTGTTTGCACAGTTGCTTAGAAGGCCATGCAAAACGAAAACCACGCTTATCAGTACAGTGCTTTTAAAATAAAATCCAGGCTTATCAATGTATTGTTTATCAAAAGAAAGATATTGTTTATAAACCTGTACTGAAATCTGGCTAATCAGAACAATTCTTTTCAAAACAAAATTCAGACTTATCAGAACAATCCTTTTCAAAACAAAAGCCAGGCAAATCAGAACAATCCTTTTCAAAACAAAAGCCAGGCTTATCTGTACAATGTTTCGTACCCATAATGATATACGAATCTAGACGTGGACTTAAGATATATAACAAAAAGAGCAAGCAGGCAAGACCCAAAGAGACGTGATAAGAAACAAAGAGGTGTGAGATATGGTTGAAACAACATCTGTGAACCATAGCATAACACGTAACTCTAGATCAAGTGGTTTGGCCACCCCACCAAGATGGCAGTCAACCAGCCAGCCTTTCAAATCTACAACACCTGATTCTCAGGCATCAGAGCTGGAAAAAGAGATGACGGCACTGGACAAGCTTAATAGCAGACGCTTTCCACATTTGCAACATAGCTACACTGGGCTTCCCTACTAACCACAGACTGACAGTTTCACCTCCACACGACATCTGTTACAAATAAATAAAAACAGTGAAAAAAAGTGATTATTTCCAGGCAAATTCATTCACTGAGGCTTTCCATGACATATCTAGTCCTATTTACTTGTTTGTTTGATGGATTAATTTTTCCCAGGCATTGAATGCATACTGTTTTGGTCAAAACACATCTTGCCTGACGATAGCAAAGTGTAATGTATTGCCTGCAATCTTCAGGAAATATGCGTATTGTGTGAGTTTGCATTACCTGTGCCATGTTATTACAATTGGCTCTGATGGATATCGAAACTAGAATCCAGAAAGAAAATAATGTCAGCTGTGCCAATTTGCCCCATGCGTGAATCACCTCAGTGCATGTATTAAAACAAAATCCAGGCTGTTCTGCAGAATTTCTCAGATTTCTGCTCTAGTGTCTGTCCTGTTCATCTTTTACACCTGTCTTAGCTTACATCATCAACCAGCGGGACACAAAACGTCACGTTTACACAGATGATCCGATTCACATCTCCATAACAGCAAAAATCCCGGAAAACATCACTTCCTTCATCTCAGAAGCGTCTGGCTACTATGTTGATACCCAGAACGGAATAATACAAAGTACTTACTTTACTTTTTCCTTCCGCTTGTACCGGTGGGCGTCGCGGGTAGATACAGTCGTCTGTCAGCAGCAAGGCGGGTGACCTGGAGAAGGAACATCTCGTGAGCTCTCAGGGTGTCTGCCACGGAGTCACTCCATCGTCGTCTTGGTCTTCCTCTGGCTCTCCAGCCAGAGTATCTGGTGTTGTATGCCCGAAGAGCTGGATGGTTTAGGGGCATACGTGTGAGGTGTCCGAACCACTTGATCCTTTGTTTACTGCTTTACTCAGGCATTTCATTTCACAGGTGACCAGTTTTCTCTCGAGGACTTTAGTTGGGGACCATGTCTGGCACTGGTATGTCAGCGTTGGTAGAAAAATGGCGTTGATGAGTTTCGCCTTAGTGCTGGTGGGAATGCTGGGGTGTTTCAGGAGAGGGGCAAGTTGGTAGCTGACTGCGCTGGCTTTCTGGCATCTGGTCTCGATTTCTCTGTCTAGTTTGCCATTTTCAGTGAAGATGCTGCCCAGGTATTTAAATTTACTGGCTTGCTTCAACTGGGTTCCGTTGATGTTGATATCCAGTTTGTTTGGTCTCTTACTGACAGTCATGACCTCGGTCTTGCTGACGCTGATCTTCATGCCGTATGTCTCGCAGCTTTCGTTGAGCTGGTCTGTGTGCTCCTGTAGCTGTATCTTGTCATTGTTCACCATTGCCTGGTCGTCCGCAAACATGAGTTCATTGAGTGCCTCAGGGTCTGGGTTTGCCTCCTTCGTAATCTGATCCATATAGATCACGAAGAGAAGAGGGGAGAGATTACAGCCCTGCCTTACTCCCGATGTCACTGGGAACCAGTCAGATGTTCCACTGGCGGTGCGGACTGCACTCCTGCTGTTGGCGTAGATGGCCCGAATGTTGTCTAGCAGCTGGCCCTTGACGTCATACTGCTCAAGGACCTTCCACAGCTTGTCTCTGTTGACTCGATCAAAGGCCTTTTCTTGATCAACGAATACAAGATGGAGATCTCAGTCATATTCGATCGCCCTCTCGCACATTTGTCGGAGTGCAAAGATTGCATCGGTGCACCCTCTTCCTTTTCTGAAGCCAAATTGGGCGTCACTAAGGAGATGTTTTGTTTTCGCTCGAGTGTGCTGCTCCAGGATCTTTGCGTACATTTTCCCTACAATGGCTGAGTAGTGATATGCCTCTGTAGGTACTGCAGTCTTTCTTGCTGCCCTTTTTCTTCCATATTGGCACCACTATTGCATTTTGCCAGTCTTCTGGTAGTTTTCTCTCCTCCCAGCTTTCTGAAAGATGGTGGTGAGCCACTGAATTCCGGTTTCACCGCACACATGGATGGCTTCAGTTGTTATGCCGTCGACTCCAGCTGCCTTGCCTTACACAAAGTAACTACAATTAAATAGTGATAAAATCAAAGGCATTTCTGTGGGCACCACACACAAATGTGGCTCTCCTATACTGAATACCATCTAGCTAGGTGACAACAACATC